>SMDT01000226.1:0-195403 GCA_005392925.1 Aquilaria sinensis
CCTGAATGAAATAAGTTTTACTTACAAAAAGGGAAAACTAGTAATTTGAATGTTCATTGACTATAAAAAAAATTAGTATGCATATTAAATTCACTGTAAAACAGTTACTGAATAATTTGAATTATGATCTAAAAAGTTGCCATTAGACAGTTAACTTGAGTTAACAAATTTTGTTAAATTGAAAATTAGAATAAAATATTTTTAATAGATTTAGAAACCAAAATATAATGTTTTTAACATGTTTATGATCAAAACAGAACATTTAATATGCCAGGGATGAAAACAGAATAATAATTAAAGGTTAAAGGTTATCCATACAATTTACTCCAAACAAAAATCAATACCCAAATAGGATCGGTAGGATCCATTGATCCTACAATCCTATGTTCCTATGATCCTGGTCGTGATCTTACCATGATCCAACCATACCTTCAATCCTACGATGTTTTTATAAGATTTTTTATGTTATGATCGTAAGATTGTGTGATCCTATGATCCTAATTGTGATTTTAACAACCATGCAAATTATAGTTGGACCATAATGAATTAGGATTAAGTGTTATATAAGTTGAGCTTATGCCATAAGTCATCCTCCTATAGTATATGAATTGACAATTTGGCATAGATTTTACAAATTGATCAATCACACTAGTCCACAAAAATCCTGCAAGTTTTTTTTTTTTTTTAACTTTTACCTCTTTACCTTTTCTTTTTCTCTTGCTTTATTTTTTGTCAAACAGCAACCCATTTGTCACTTTTCTATTGCTTTTTTTCCACTTATTTCTTTTTAGAATAAAAAATTTTCTTTATTTTTCTTACACTATTTTTTTTATTTGCTTACATTTAATTATGCATTCTTTTATTTTCTTAATTTGCTATGATTTCACTTGTTCACTTTAATTTTAGTTTTTCTTTGATTTCAGTTGTTTACTTTGATTTAGTATTCTTTTTTATAATTTCATTGTTTGCTTTGATTTAAATTTTCTTTTGATTTCATTCTTTGCTCTAGTTTGTTCATTCCTTTAATATGTCCTAAAAATAAATTTGATATTTAACACAAGTAAGTCTAAAAAAAAGAAATGAACCAGCCAACACTAAAAAATAAGTTCTTATTTGTTCTTTTATTAGTAGCTATTTATTTTTTTTATTCTTTTACTAACGGTTATTTGTTCTTTCACCAATTCATACTTTTTCTTTAGATAAACTAGTTTTATATTATTTTATCAGTAATTATTTATTTTTTATCAGTAGTTATTTATTATTTTATCAATTCCTACTTGTTCTTTATGTAAATTAATTGTCCGTTCTTTTGTTAGCAGTTTTTTGCTCCTGTAAAAGTAGTTGTTTGTTCCTTTACTAACAGTTGTTTGTTCTTTTACTAGTAGTTATTTGTTCTTCTATTAATTCTTTTTTGTTATTTAGATAACCTAGTTATCTATTTTTTATTATTAGTTATTTTTTATTTTATTAATATTTTGTTGTTCTTGTATCAATTTATGTTTTTTTTAGATACATTGGCTATATGCTTTTTTATTAGTAGTTATTTATTTTTTATTAGTAATTGTTTATTCTTTTTACCAATTGATCATTATTATTTATATAAACTAGTTGTCTCCTCATTTATTAGTTGTTATTTTTTGTTTTTTAAATTCATACTTTTATTTAAAAATGGAAAAGAAAGATTTGGAAAAAAAAAAGGAAGAAGGAAAAAAATGAAAAGGATGATTTGACCAAGAAAACCAAAAGAACATACAAAACAAAAAAAAGTGAAAAAAATGGAAAATGATGATTTGGCCTAAAAAAAAGAAGCAAAAAAGAGAAAAGAAATAAACGGAAAAGAAAGATTAAGAAAAGGTTCAAAAAAATTATAAAAGCAATAGGACAAAAAAATAATGAAGAAAGACTTAAAATAAAAAATAGAAGAAAGGAAAAAATGAGAAGAATAGCAAAAAAACGGGTAAAAATGATCCCACATAAAAAAAGAGAGACGAAAAATGGACAGTATTGGACAAAATTATAGAGAAATAGAAGTAGAAAAAGTAAATAGCGTGTGGCAAGTGGCTGGAAATTATAAGTGCTCGAACTCTTACACTCTTGAATGAAAATGCTGAATGTATAGATTGGCCAACTCGACAAGCAAAAAACTTTTGTTAAAAGCTTTCCTAGAATAACAAGAATAAAAAATTGTTAGGTGGTTGTTTTGCCTCACACATGAGCCAGATCTACACAATAATTTCTCTTATTATTAACATGTAGCAAGTGGTAATTCAAAGAATTTTTGATATAATAGTATTACACATGATGGGTATTGCTTATTATTAAATTACATTGTAGTTATTAAAATGTGACTTACATGAAAACACATAAAAAAATAGAATAAAAATGTCCTTTCAGGGTTGGGGTAGTAAGTCTTTTTCAAGGTGAAGAAGGTTGCATGTGTGTGAAGACTTTTCCCTTCTCTGACTAAAAGAGTTATGGCAGATGGACTGGTGGATAGGGGGATTGGATTAATGGGAGAATCTTTCAGTGAGGGCGGAGGAACAAATTAGTCTCAATTTGGAGGCTACTTTAAATCTAGGTTTGATGGGTCCAAGGAAGTATTATGTTGTAGGTACTTTTTGGTCGAATAGACAGTTTAACAATGATGCCCTAATAAACACTATATGATCCATCTAGTGACCTACAAGAGGGATGGCAATAGAGGTGATTGATGATAATAAATTTTTCATCAAGTTCAAGACAAGGGGTAACGTGGCTAAGGTTTTGGATGAAGCACATTGGTTGTTCAACAAGCATGTTCTTCTTTTGAAAGAGATTGCGAGATATAAAAACCCTAGACAAGTTAAGATGGTGACCTCCTTATTTTAGGTTTAGGTGTACAATGTTCCTGTTGGCTTCATGTGATCAGAAATTGCTCAGAAGTTAGGGGAATTTGTTGGGCGCGTTATTGAAGTTGACGAAAATAAGAGTAACTTGAGTGACGATGGCCTGGAGGGATGTTTCTTGTGATTCAAGGGAAAGGTTGATGTCCATAAACCACTTCTAAGAGGTTGGCTATATAGATTGAAGCATAAAAAAGAGACCTTCATCCAATTTTGTGTATGAAATGTAGGGTTTTGGGAGCCAAACAAACATAGAGAAAACTAATTAAAACCCTTCTAGGATCCAATTAAAACGAAGTAAATCGGGTGTTCAAAATTTTATACTTAGTCAGCTGAGATCTTTCACCCAACTGTTGTGTCGAATCACAAACTTAAACAGTTGACATGTTCAAGGTATTTATGGTATCCACACGAGCCACTCGGATCTTCACACCCCTACCATGTTCGGGCAAATACGTTCTTCTTGCACCCGCAATGCTAGCCTGCGTCTTTTAAGGAAAAGCAAAAGAAAAGTGTAGCTGGAACTATTCAAAACCCTTTTAATTTCATTCTTGTGGAGGCCAGAGCTTAAAAATCCTTACTATATGATGTATATACAGTGATGCTTAACTCCCAAGCCTAATAGGTTTCAAACCCTAATCCAATCAGGTTTAATTTTGGGCTTCATAATGCTCAACCTTTGGGTCAATTATTAATCCGAAATTATCATGAAGCCAAAACCAAACAATTTGGCTCATGCACTCAAATAATCCAATTGGCTTTAAGTGTGCAACCCAATAAGTTCCTATCACATTGACAAGGATCATAAATTACGTTTGAATGGTGTCTAGCAACATATCAATGCTAGCCAAGTGACAAGATAGTTGACAATTCACCTAAAACTTTATAATCATTCTTTGTATATGTCATTGTCCATTTGTCCAAGATATCAAGACCAAGCATGAGACATGGAATATGTCACTCTCGTATAGCCCAATCAAAAGTTTCTTGATTACCAAGTAAACTAAATAAACTGATGACATTGATATCTCATATCAACTCATCCGAGTATGACCATACATTTCTTCAATCTCACTTAATCAAAAGGCCCAAAGATGTCATTCTCATCACATAAGAAAGACAAATCTCATTTTGATCATACAAAAACCCTCCGAATGATATATGACATACCCAATAATCACTTTCAAGTTCACTCAATTACAAGCAACAAAAAGAAGTATCAAAGTATCTGACTCATATATGGGGAACCTTGATGACCTTAGGTCGAAGGATTATATATATCATGATCACTATGAGAATCACTTATAACACTCATATAACAATTTATGTAGCGCTCTCATGGTGGACCGGTCCAACACTCAAGTTCTCTAACTTGTACCCATATATAAACTACATATACCATGTTAGTCTCCAAACATGCTAATCTTTACATATTATTACAACTCATTCCACAATAATACTAGACTAGGGATATTTAAGAATACTATTATTCTAGGGTTATAATTATGTTTGATTATGTCACATAGAAATAAAATAACAAACATAATTGTTGCAATAATGCCTTAATAAAATATCATGACTCAATCTACAAAATACAATCATCTCTATTACCACTCTGAGAGCTTAAATACAGTGACAATGTTTAATGTGTCAATCTCCCAGGAGGCCATCAGAACAATGCTCACTATATTACCCAAGTGGCCCTCTTGGTCTTTATCCAAATATATGTATATTACTCAAACCATAACACACATATTTACATTTTTGCACGCTATGGAAGCTAAGAAGGAAAACACTAGCACAATTATTAGTTTTGGCTTCCACATATTAGGCAATCTTATTAAGTTCTAGTGGCCAGCCACTGCACCTGTAACTTCCACTAATAAACTGTATCATTCTAGCCATGTAACTCCATATTTTCTTTGTTCCATTATCAAGTAAAGACTCAGAACAAACCAATAAATTTTGTTTTACATCAAAAGCCCACCTATGGACCAAGTTATGGATTTTTAAAGTTGGTTACCAAATTCTGACCAAATGAACAATAACTTAGCCAACTTTGGAATCTCATATCTTTGGTTACAGAGCTCCAAATTTAGAAATTTTAAATTTTAGTTCAACCTCTATATGTGTTCTCGGTCTGGTCAAATTTTCATAGCCAAACTCATTATGTACAGTAAGTTATGTCTCTTGCAGTACAGGGTACCAAATCTGTACAACTAATGACTACAATGCCCATACAAAATTTCATAAAATTCATACACTTCATTTCCAGGTGCAAAACCAACATGGGCAAGTTCTTACATTTCTTAAACACTTGGAAAAGTTATTTCTCTGAATTTAGTGCCATTCCATAAACATTAAACATAATTTTGTTTGGAACAGCTAATGAGCTGCAAAATGGACAGAATTGAACATTTAAGCTCAAACATCACTTTATTGCTTCATATATCATCCATACACCATCCATAGTGTATTTACATGCATAGATGCATCATACATATGTCCTAGCTTAGTTCACTATGTACACTAGTTTCTTGGAGAGCCTTACAACCACAATGCACTCCAGAAACTTCAAAAGACAATTGCTTCGTAAGGCAGAAAGTACCAACACTAAAATTAGCAAATGTGCTCTAAAAATCATGAAACACACCAGTTTAATACTAGAAATATTGAAGTTCATGTACCTAAAATTTCATAGGAAAAATCAAACTATAACTATTAGTTTGAAAGTTCTCTTTCAGGTGTTCCTGAAAATGGAAAGAAAGGGGAGTAAGCTCTTTGTAAAGAACTTAGTAAGGGCTTTCAATATAAAGTCTTCCATAGCAACGTACCACCTGAAATACAAGTACATATAAACATACAAAAATAAAAAATACACACAAATATGGCAATCACACGCATCAACAAACATAGCAACACAACAAATGAAATGCTGGCAGCAATAACACATTAGGGTTAGTCCATAATCATTCAATAAAACAATAAGATATCACTTTAGTAACACTATGGCAGCCCTCCTCAAGATTTTTCTTGGTCTTAGGAGTCTTTTAGATCTTAGTTAGTACTAACTTGGGCTCTAGAAACCCATCTTTCTTGTTGCCATCTTTAGCATGGTAACACTAAGGCCGAAACCTTGCCATGCTTTTTTCCCCTTAACCCATACTTGGTTCCTTGAGCTTTTTGCTCTCTTCCAAGTATGGCCTTAGCTTCATAAATGTTTAGAAATATAGTAATCAATCCAAAAAACTTTAGAAAACCCTTACCCTTGCTATGAAATTTGAAAACCCAAATAAAACCAAAATTAGGTTTTCTTGCACTCTTTGATGTCTTCTTTGCTTTCTCTTGCATCCTCTTGTTTTCTTAAGATATGGTGGCTATGGAGGATGATGGAAGAACTTAAGGAAGAGGTCTTAGCTGCGGGAGACCGAAATTTAAGGAAAATGCCAATGAAATGAAGATTTTTCTTCATTTATACAGCATTTTGACCAAGGTGGCATATATGCAAATTTTTGAAAATTTGGCCAACACTTGGACAAGTTATTTCTAGCCATTTTGGCTGGAAAAATGATGTTTTTGACCACCTTTAACCTTATCAAAGGTCATTATAACTTTAGACAAAAAGGTGGACACTTGGATCCTTAGTTGGCATTATGCCATAAATGATCAACTTTGCCTTCTTAAGCACTTTGGTCCCCACATTATCCTTAATTCCATCCATGTCCTTTCTTCATAATTCCATCCCTGTCCTTTCCATAGCCATCTTTAGAGATTTTTAAAATTGAGTACCCAACTTTTGTAACCTTACAATTTAGTCCATAAGTTACTTGAAAATTAGGCGATGTGCCAATGCTTTCTTAAGGACCAAGCCATCATTGTTTTTGCTACTTAAGGGGTGTATATTGAATACTTTACACTTCACAAATCATGCACTATGGTGAAAATTAAATTTTATAAGTTTAGGTCCTTATGCTGTAATTTTCCCATTTTGTGAAGGTGCAACATTTCTTCCCCCCTTAAAAATTTTGGTCCTCCAAAATTGCCTTTAACTTAGGGTACTTTTTTGGATATCTCTCTTGCATTCCTTTCTCAGTTTCCCAGATCGCCTCTCTTTCAGAATGGTGTGACCACTGAACTTTAACCATAGGAATAAGCTTGTTTCTTAGCCTTCTGGCATCCTTAGCTAAGATAGCTATAGCTTTCTCTTCGTATGTCAAACTAGGCTCTAACTGTATGTCTTCCACTATTATAGTATGCTTTGTGTCTATCAAACACTTCTTAAGCATACTAATGTGGAAAACATTATGGACACTTGACATACTTGGCGGTAGAGCCAACCTATAAGCCACATTGCCAACCCTTTCTAGTATTTCATAAGGACCAATGTACCTTGGAGATAGCTTACTATGTTTGCCAAACCTCATAGTGCCTTTGGTTGGTGCTACTTTGAGCCACACTTTGTCTCCAACCATAAACTCCAAGTCTCTTCTTCTTTTGTTCACATAAGCAATGGTCCTTTCATTAGCTATTTTTAACCTTTCTTGTATCTTCTTGATTGTACTTGTTGTGTCTTCAATAATCCCTGGATCCAACTCGAGCCTATCTAAGGCTTCCACCCAACAATGGGGTGTCATGCACCTTCTCCCATAAAGGGCTTCATAAGGTGTCATACCAATGGTGGTTTGATAACTGTTGTTATAAGAAAATTCCACCAAAGGTAAGTGTTGGTCCCATTCCCCTTTAAAATCCAATATACAACTCCTGAACATGTCTTCCAATATCTGAATCACCCTCTCAGCCTGTCCATCAATCTAAGGATGATAAGCAGTGCTCAGGTGGATTTTGGATCCTAGTGCCTTGTGAAAAGCACTCCAAAATTTAGCTGTAAACCTTGGATCTTTGTCTAACACTATGGAGTCTAGCACTCCATGCAGCCTTACTATCTCTTTGATGAACATTTGTGCCAATTTTTCCAGTGAGTCTGTGATCTTTATTGGCAAAAAGTGAGCACACTTGGTTAACCTATCCATAATGACCCAGATTGTGTCATCTCTTAATCTGGTCATAGGCAACCCAGTTAAGAAATTCATTGTTATGTTACCCTACTTTTTAACTGGAATGGGTAAAGCCTGTAGTGTTCCTGCTGGCTTCTAGTGCTCTACTTTCACTCTTTGGCATGTTGCACATTTAGACATATATGTGGCTATGTCTCTTCATGTTTGGCCACCAGAAATGTGTCGTCTTCAAGTCTTTGTACATCTTTTCACTTTCTGGATGGATATTCAGTTTGATCATGTGAGCCTCTTCAAGTATCTCATTTTTAAGTACTTGCTCACTAGGCACATATATTCTATCCTTAAAGTACAATAATCCTTGCTTGTAGGCAAATGATTCATACAATGACCCTTTGTCTTCTCCTGAAATCTTCTTTAGGTTTGGATCTGTTTTTTGTGCCTTTATTATCTCCTTAATCCACCCAAATTGAATAGTTAATGTATAGACTTGTGCTTCTTCCCAGTGTTGCCACTTAAGCCAAAGGTATATCAAACTATTCTACTCACTAGTATCTGCCAAAGATCCACCTTTTAGCAAACCAGTGTACTTTCTACTTAAGGCATCTGCCACTACATTGCCTTTACCTTCAATGTACTCAATGCTGCAGTTGTAGTCTTTGATATACTCCAACCATCTTCTTTGCCTCATGTCCAACTCTTTTTGAGTGGACAGGTACTTTAGGCTTTTATGGTCATTGTATATAACAAATGAGCTTCCCAATAGGTAATGCCTCCATTATTTTAGGGCAAAGATCACCGCAGCAAGCTCTAGGTCATGAGTAGGATAGTTTTGCTCATGGGGTCTCAATTGCCTTAACCCATAAGCAATCACAATTCTATCTTGCATTAGAACACATCCTAACCTGGATCTAGATGCATCTGTATAAATGATATGGGGCTTACTTGGATCAGGTAGGATCAACATTGGGGCTTGAGTCAATCTGCTTTTCAATTCCTGAAAACTCTTTTCACATTTCTTAGTCCACTCAAATCTTTGACCTTTCTTGGTCAATTGAGTAAAAACTAAGGCAAAAATGGAAAATTTTGGTACAAATCTTTTGTAATAGCCTGCCAGTCCTAGGAAGCTTCTGACTTCCTTTACAGTCTTAGGTCTTTCCCACTCTTGCATAGCCTTGACCTTTTCCGGGTCTGCTTTAAGGTCTTGTGCATCAATGATGTGTCCAAGGAAAAATACATCTGTAATCCAGAATTGGCACTTGGAAAATTTTGCATACAATTGATTGTTCAATAGTGTGTTAAAGATAGTTCTCAAGTGATGCTCATGTTCGCTTTCATCATCGGAATACACTAGGATGTCATCAATGAACACCATTACAAACTTGTCCAAGTAAGGTCTGAACACACAGTTCATCAAGTCCATGAATACAGCAAGGGCATTAGTCAAGCCAAATGGCATAACTGTATACTCATAGTGTCTATATCTTGTTCGAAATGCTGTCTTGGGTATATCCTCCTCTTTTACTCTTAACTAAAAATACCCAGATCTCAAATCAATTTTAGAGAAGATTTTTGCTCCCTTGAGTTGATCAAATAGATCCTCAATCCTAAGGAGTGGATACTTGTTTTTTATAGTTACAGTATTCAGCTTTCTATAGTCAATACACAATCTCAATGATCCATCCTTCTTTTTCACAAAGAGAACTGGAGCTCCTCACGGTGAAACACTTAGTCTTATGAACCCTTTCTGAAGAAGTTCATCAAGTTATTTCTTGAGCTTAGTCATCTCTGTGATTGGCATTCTATAAGGAGGTATGGATATTGGTACTGCCCCGATTTGTAACTTGATTTCAAATTCTACCTCTCTTGGAGGGGGAATACCTAGCAGATCTTTAGGAAAGACTTATGAAAAGTCTCTCACTATAGGTATTCTATGAACGTCCTTATCAATTTCAACACCATTTAACATGTAATATTCATCTTCAAAAACCACAGGAATTTCATCCATAACTTCTAGTTCCATGCCATGTATTTTATACACTAATTCCTTAGAATTCACTAATGCATACACTTCATTACCAGGCAATGTGATTTCTCTTTTAGCATAATCAATATTGATTCCACGCTTTGCTAACCAATCCATGCCAAGAACAATATCATACTTTGGAATATTTAACACTAGCAGATCAGCCAAAATCTTAGTCTTTCCAACTACTAGCACACAATTCTTAGCCAGTTCATTAGTGAAAAAATATTAACTACCTGCTGTTCTTGCTAATGATATATTATGCATGAATTCCATAGACAATTTCATGGATGCAGTTAACTTTCTAGTCATACTAGACACTGAAGCACCAGTATCAAACAACACACTAACTGGCACACCATTAAAACAAATGTTACCTCCAAGTGCTCCTTGTTAGGATGTCTTTCCTTTATCAATATGGAATACCCTTCCAGCTCTCTGAACTTAAGGCCTTTGAGCTTTAAGAGGACTCCTTGGTTGATTGTCTATAACAGGTGGCATATTAGGCCTAATCTGGCATTGGTCTTCCTGCCCTCTTCTTTGGACTAAAGGGCAGTCCTTGATCCAGTGATCCAAAGATCCACATCTGAGACATGCCTATGTTTCAAAATAAAACGGCCTCTTGCCATGAAACTTCTTACATCGAGGACACCTTGGGCCAACAAACTTATTCTTGGCCTTGCCCTTCATACTAGGTTTCTAAACTTCGTAATGTCCTTACCTTTCATTGGTTTCTGCAGTCTTCTAGCTTGGCTGGTCTCTCATGGTCCATTAGGAAACCATTTACTTTCATACTCTTCCTATTCCACCAGTAAAGCCTTCTGAACAGTATCATGATATGTAATGGCATTGAAAGGCCTAACAGCTCTCCTGATATCTGGTCTCAAGCCTCTGACAAACCTCTTGGCTTTAAGTTCTTCTAACCCATAGTACTATGGTGCGTACCTCACAAGTTGGTTGAACTTATGTTCGTATTCTAGAACATTGAGGTTGTCTTGTTGTAGCGCATCAAACTCAGCTTGCTTTAGGTCTTTGATGACATCACTTATATACTGGTTTTTAAACAACCTTGTGAACTCAGGCCATGTCATCTCCAGCTCATGATTTGTTCTTCTGCCTCTCTGGGTAGCATGCCTATCTCTAACACTTCTCCACCACATTTCTGCACTACCTACAAGATTATAGGTAGCCAGAGATACTTTCTTGGTGGAGTTTAAGTGCATCCTCTTGACCATCTTCTCAATGAATCCTAGCCATTCTTCAGCTTTTTGTGGTCCAACTCTGCCATCAAATTATGGAGGTCTTAAGCCTTGAAACCTTTCCAACAATCTGACAATCAGAGCTCTCAAGATCTTCAGCTCTATGCCTTCTGGACCTGTGTGATTCTTCTAAGTCCATATAGTCTTTATGTCTCCTTCTTCTTCTTCTTTCACTAGGTCTTTCAGCTTTATCCCCCATGGAATGGTCATAAGCTGAGTTATTGGCTCTGGATACTTGGCCAATCTCAGACTTGATTCTTCTGCCTCTGGGATGTCTTCTATCCTCATCTTCAGCATCTTCATTCTTTTCATTTTCATCAGAAGGAACATTCATTGGGTTGCTCCTAACAACTTCCTGATTCTACTCCTGTGGTAATGCTTATGCTACTTGGACTCCTTGTTGTTGAGCTTCCAGTAACCTTACTAAGTTTTCATTTATCTGGGATAGGTTTCTTTGTAATTCAACCTACACCTGTGGTACGTTCATGTCAGGTGCTGGGTTTTCTACTTCCTGAACCCTTGGTTGCTCTTCTACACCCCTTCCATTTCTATTGGCCTGCCTTTGCTCAATAGGAAGTCTTAGGGGTCCCTGATCCCCTCTCATTATGGTGACCATTTTCCTGTTTCATGAAAATCAGAAGAGCACAATATATACTCTGGGTTAGGTACTTAACACTAGCAAGCTGACCCAACTAAGCTATATGTATACAGCTATATGCATCATGTCACGCACATAAACCACATTCAAACTTGGCGCTGATACCAACTTCTGTTACCATTCTGAGAGCTTAAATATAGTGACAATGTTTAATGTGTCAACCTCTTAGGAGCTATGCACGTTCTGTAGGCTATCAGAATAATGCTCACTATATTACCCAAGTGGCCCTCTTGGTCTTTATGCAAATATATGTATATTGGTCAAACCATAACACACATATTTACATTTATGCACACTATGGAAGTTAAGAAGGAAAACACTAGCACAATTATTAGTTTTGGCTTCCACACATTAGGCAATCTTGTTAAGTTCTAGTGGCCAGCCACTGCACCTATAACTTCTACTAATAAACTATATCATTATAGCCATATATCCCCCTATTTTATTTGTTCCATTATCAAGTAGAGACTCAGAGCAAACCAATAAATTTTGTTTTACATCAAAAGCCCACCTATGGACCAAGTTATGGATTTTTTAAGTTGGTTACCACATTCTGACCAGATAAACAGTAACTTAGCCAATTTTGGAATGTCATATCTTTGGCTACAGAGCTCCAAATTTAGAAATTCCAAATTTCAATTCAACCTCTATATGTTTTCTAGGTGTGGTCAAACTTTCATAGCCAAAATCATTATGTATAGTAAGTTCTGGCTCTTGCAGTACAGGGTACCAAATTTGTACAACTAATGACCATAATGCCCATACAAAATTTCATAAAATTCATACACTTTATTTCCAGATGCAAAACCAACATGGGCAGGTTCTTAGATGTCTTAAACACTTGGGAAAGTCATTTCCATGAATTTAGTGGCATTCCATAAACATTAAACATAATTTTCTTTGGAACAGCTAATGAGTTGCAAAATGGACAGAATTGAACATTCAACCTCAAACATCACTTTATTGCTTCATATATCATCCATACATCATCCATAGTGTATGTACATGCATAGATGCATCATATATATGTCCTAGATTAGTTGGGTATGTACACTAGCTTCTTGGAGAGCCTTACAACCACAATGCACTCTAGAAACTTTAAAAGACAGCTGCTACGTAAGGCAGAAATTACCAACACTAAAATTAGCAAATGTGCTCTAAAAATCATGAAACACACCAGTTTAATACTAGAAATATTGAAGTTAATGTACCTGAAATTTCACAGGAATTCTCAAACTAGAACTATTAGTTTGAAAGTTCTCTTTCAGGTGTTCCTGAAAATGGACAAAAAGAGGAGTAAGTTCTTTGTAAGAAACTTAGTAAGGGCTTTCAATATAAAGTCTTCCATAGCAACGTACCACCTGAAATCCAAATACATACAAACATACAAAAACAACAAATACACAGAAATATGGCAATCAGACGCATCAACAAACATAGCAACACAACAAATGAAATGTTGGCAGCAATAACACATTAGGGTTAGTCCATAATCATTCAATAAAACAATAAGATATCACTTTAGTAACACTATGGCAGCCCTCCTCAAGCTTTTGCTTGGTCGTAGGAGTCTTTTAGGTCTTAGTTAGTACTAACTTGGGCTCTAGAAACCCTTCTTTCTTGCTGCCATCTTTAGCATGGTAAAACTAAAGCCGAAACCTTCCCATGCTTCTTTCCCTTTAACCCATACTTGGTTTCTTGAGCTTTTTGCTCTCTTCCAAGCATGGTCTTAGCTTCATGGATGTTTGGAAATACAGTAAACAATCCAAGAAACTTTAGAAAACCCTTACCTTTGGTATGAAATTTGAAAACACAAATAGAACCAAAATTAGGTTTTCTTGCACTCTTTGATATCTTCTTTGCTTTCTCTTGCTTCCTCTTGTTTTCTTAAGGTATGGTGGCTATGGAGGATGATGGAAAAACTTAAAGAAGAGGTCTTAGTCACTGCAGACCGAAATTTAAGGAAAATGCCAATGAAAGGAAGATTTTTCTTCATTTATACATCATTTTGACCAAGGTGGCATATATGCAAATTTCTTAAAATTTGGCCAACACTTGGACAGGTTATTTCCAGCCATTTTGGTAGGGAAGATGATGTTTTTTTACCACCTTTAACCTTGTCAAAGGTCATTATAACTTGTAGACAAAAAGGTGGACACTTGGATCCTTAGTTGGCATTATGCCATAAATGATCAACTTTGCCTTCTTAAGCGCTTTGGTCCCCAACAATATCCTTAATTCCGTCAATGTCCTTTCTTCATAATTCCATCCATGTCCTTTCCATAGCCATCTTTAGAGATTTGTGCAATTGAGTACCCAACTTTTGTAACATTACAATTTAGTCCATAGGTTACTTGAAAATTAGGTGATGTGCCAATGCTTTCTTAAGGACCAAGCTATCATTGTTTTTTCCACTTAAGGGGGTGTATATTGAATACTTTACACTTTACAAATCATGCACTATGGTGAAAATTAAAGCATATAAGTTTAGGTCCTTATGCTGTAATTTTCCCATTTTGTGAAGGTGTAACAATCTTATTATTGGCTTTTGGGCACAACACTAACAATCTTCTACTTGCACTAAAGCTAATCATCCATGTATATAATGCCAATGAATCTAGAATGACTATCATGCTTTTGTTGTGTGGGGCGTTTCATCAATGGATCAGTAATGTTGCTATCTATCGAGGTCCAGCATATCTTTACATTACCTCTTTCGATGATCTTCCTAATAAGATGATAGCATCAGAGTATATGTTTGGATCACTGGTGAGATTGAGGTTCATTAGCCTATGTGATTACTCCATTGTTGTCACAATAAAGCTTTTTCTGGTCAACAATGCTTAGAACCACTCCAAGTTCTCTGATGAAGTTCTTGATCCAAACTGCCTCCTACGCAGCGTCAAAGGTGGCAATGTATTCAGATTCTATTGTAGAGTCAACCACTGTGTCTTGTTCTAAACTTTTCCATCTCATAGGACCACCACTAATGCAAAACACATAACCAGATTACGATATGAAATCATCCCTATCAAATTAGAAGCTAGCATCAATGTAACTCTTTGCAATAAGTTCATCTTCACCTCCATAGACCAAGAATGAATCCTTAGTCATTTTCAAGTACTTGAGAATATTCTTAACAGCTATGCAGTGACTTTCACAGGGGTACTTGCTCATTTTGCTTAAGGTAAACGAGACATCGGGAGAAGTACATATTATGGCATACATGATAAATCCAACTTTCGAGGCATATGGAATCTTTCTCATGCATTCTCTTTCCTCAGGTGTACTAGGACTTTAAGATCATGAGATAGTTATACCATATGACATGGGGAAGAACCCTTTTTTGAAATCTTGCATGCTAAACCTCTTTAGCACCTTGTCAATGTACGTACTTTGATTTAGGCCGAGCAACTTTCTATATTTCTCTCTATAGATCCTAATGCCTAACACATAGGCTGCTTAACCCAAGTCCTTCATAGAGAAACATTTCCCCAGCCAAGTTTTCACAAATTGTAGCTCAGGAATGTCATTCCTGATGAGTAGTATGTCATCTACATACAACATCAAGAAGACAATAGCGCTCCCACTAACCTTCTTGTAGACATAAGGTTCATCTTCATTTCCGATGAAACCAGAATCTTTGATTGCTTCATCAAAATGAAGATTCCATCTCTAAGAAGCTTACCTCAATCTATAAATGGACCTTTGTAACTTGCACACTTTATTGGCATTCTCTGGAGTGACAAAATCCTTAGGCTGTGTCATGTAGACATCTTTAAAAGTGGTTTTGACATTTATTTGCCATATCTTGAAATCATAGTGTGCAGCTATAGCCAATAAAATTCAAATGGATTTAAGCATGGCAACTGGTGAAAAATTATCATCATAGCCAATATCATGAATTTGCTTGAAACCCTTTGCAACCAATCATCCTTTAAAGGTAATCACATTACCATCTATATCAGTTTTCTTCTTGAAAACTCATTTGCACCCTATGGGTTTTGCCCCTTCAGGTAGATCAACCAAAGTCCATACTTGGTTCTCATACATGGATTCCATCTCAGACTTCATAGCTTTTAGCCACATCTCAGAATTTGGTTTCAACATAGCTTATTGGTAGGTTGTGGGCTCATTCTGATCCATGAGCATCACATCACTAGTGTGAGTCACAAGGAATCTATATCTCCAGGGCTCACGTTAAATCTTACCAGACCTATATAGGCTTTGTACTACAGGGACAGACTCCTAAACCACAACATCTTGTGGTGTCTGCTCGACTTTGATTTCAAGTTCAATGTCCCCTTGTTGTTCTCGTATTTCTTCAAGTTCTACCTTTCTTCCATTGGTTCTTTTAGAGATAAACTCTTTCTCTAGAAGAGCAAAACACTTTCTGCTTAGACGGATTGTAGAAATAATAACCCTTTTTTTCTTTGGGATACCTAACAAAGAGACATTTATGATATTTGGGGCCTAGCTTGTCAGAAGATTAATGTTTCACATAAGCCTTACAACCCCAAATCCTCATAAAAGATAAACTGGGACACCTCCCCCTTCACATTTTATATGACATTTTTTGAACTGATTTATATGGAATTTGGCTAAGTGTAAAAGTGGTTGTCTCTAGAACATGTCTCCAAAAAGAGTTTGGAAGATCTGCTTGATTCACCATAGATTGAACCACGTCTAACAGAGTTCCATTTCTCCTTTCAGATATGCCATTTCATTGAGGTGTACCAGGTAAAGTGAGTTGTAATACTATACCACACTCATTTAGATAGTCAAGGAATTCTCAGTGCAAGTATTCTCTACCCTGATCTGATCAAAGTTCTATATTATTTTATTGAACAGTTCATTTGAGTGGAAAAATTAGGACTAATGGGTTCTAAACACATAAAAAAATTACACGAGGTAAGTGTTTTTGTTTTGTAGAGCTTATTGGGTAATTAGGCAGGATTGAGCTTAATTTGAGAGAATTGAAAAGAATCTTGGAGGATAAAGCAAGTTTGGATTTGAGTACTGAGATTGCAATTTGAAAGGGATAAGAATAGGGAGAAGATGAGGCTGGGCAGCAGTCAAAGCTGTTGTTGTTAATTCGGGCGATTGATGGATCAAAACAGTTTGGTTGAATTAACTAGAAAAAATGCTAAATATGTTAAATCCAAGAAAATTTTGTGCATAGGTTAAAAAAAAAAGCTAGAATGGTTGTTTTTTCATTTTTCCTTTTCTCCTAATTGATGAGCTAGCAAAATTGGCAAATGGGGGTAAATGTAGGTTTTTGAATATACAGTAGAATAAGTGTAGGTTAAGGTAAATGATATGGGATTTTAAGTTCCCCTTCTATTAAAGAAAACATTGTATTACATTTACAATTATAAAATAATAATTTAAACTATTCGTTGACTTTGAAAAATCACTACATATTTCAAATTTATGAAAATATAGCATGGATTTTTTACATTTCTCTAAGAACGAATGCTTAAAGAAAAGCCTTCATCCACTCACCATATTGCACAAGCCGTTCTTGAACCTTCCAATCCTTGTCAATGTGCCTAAGTTTACCACACTGAAAGCAAAAAAGTTAAAGCCTCACATGTTAGTGTTGTGCCCAAAAGCCAATCATGAGATTATTATATTTTGTACATTAAGTCATGATATTTTATTGAGGCATGATTCTAGCAATTGTGTTTGTTGTTTTGTTTCTATGTGCTGTAATCAAACATAATTATAACATTAGAATAGTATTCTTAAACATCCCTAGTCTAGTATTACTGTAGAATGAGTTATAATAATACATAAAGACTAGCATGTGTGGAAGTTAATATAAGATATATAGTCTACATATGGGTACAAGTTGGAGAACTTGTGTGCTGGACTGACCCATCATGAGAACGCTACATGGATCGTTATATGAGTGTCATAAGTTATTCTCATAGTGATCATGGTATATGTAGTCCTTCGATCTAAGGTCATTAAAGTTTCTTACATGTGAGTCACATACTTTGATACTTTCCTTTGTTGCTCGTAACTGAGTAAATATGAATGTGGTCATTGGGTATGTTACATATCATGTGAACGGTTTTGTATGATTAAGATGGATTTGTACTTCCTATGTAATGGGAGTGATATCTTCAGGCCATTTGATTGAGTGAGACTGAAGAAATGTATGACCATGCTTGGATGAATTGATATGAGGTATCAATATCATCAATTTTAGTCAGTTTACTAGGTAATCAAGATATCTTAGATTGGGCTGTACGAGAGTAACACATTCCATGTCTCATGCTTCGTCTTGATATCTTAGATAAAGCGACAATGGCACATACGAAAAATGATCATAGAGTTTTAGTCGAATCATCGATTATCTTGTCACTTAGGTAGCATTGATGTGTTACTAGAGATCACTCATTGTTTATGATCATAAATGTGATTTATGATCATTGTCAATGTGATAGGAGCTAATTGGGTCACACACTCAGAGTCAATTAGATTATTTGAGTGCATAGGCTAAATTGTTTGGTTTTGGTTTTATGATAATTTTGGATTAATAATTGGTCAAAAGATCAAGCCATTATGAAGCCTGAAAATACACCTAATTGGATTAGGGTTTTGAAACCTATTAGGTTTGGGAGTTAAGCCTCATTATATATATATATCATATAGTAAGAATTTTCTGGCCCTAGCCTCCATAAGGATGAAACCAAAAGGATTTTGAACAGTTCCAGCCATACTCTTTTCTTACTTTTCCTTAGAAGACATAAGCTAACATTACGAGCGTAAGAAAAACACATCTACCTAAACGTGTGGATATTGTAGAGAGCTTAAACATGTCAACTATTTAAGTTTGTGATTTGACACAACAGTTGGGTGAAAGATCTCAACCGACTAAGAATAAAATTTTGAGCACCCAATTTACTCCGTTTCACTTGGATCTTAGGTGGTGTGTCCAATAAGGTAACTACAAGGAAACAACCAAGCAAGGAGGATAAGGAGCTTGGGAAGACCTTTTCTTTTCTTTGGTTTTTATGATATTCTCATTGGCTTGAGAATATTGCATAGTTTGGGCTATAACCATGTCACATTTAACTAGTTGTTAACATGAGATACATGTTTTATATTTGTATGTGATGCATGTATAAGACAACTAAAGATAATAATTGGTGAGATCAAAGGAAAATCCCTCAAACAAAATATTAAGTCATTGAATGTGTTGCCTTCCAAATGTTGGCACTCGTCAACATTGGGTGGGTTTGCCAAAGCAGAGCACCTGTGTTCATCTTAGTAAGGCGCAATGGGACAAGAGTGATATCCAAATTGCTAACTTTAGGACCGACTTAACTAAGTCATCCTAATAGAATTGAGGACTTAGAGGCATAGAGTTAGGCTAAAGTTCATGAGATGAGTTTAGATAAGTGTTGTTCACCCAACTATCCAAGAGTTGCATGAGATGCAATTGACAAGGAGTTGCCTACCTAAATAGTTATGACTTGATAAAAAAGCCAAAGCTGACTCAAATTATGGTGAAATATGGATCTTGGCCCACAAGAATGTCTTAGCACCAAGGTGTTCCGAAATAATATCGACGATTATTATTTTGAGTAAAATAGTGGAAGCGTTGTTTAACAAAAGTCCTTATTAAATGAATTAAAATACATGATTCTTACACTACAAATTTTACTATTGGAGATAACCATAGCACAAAACACATCAACACTTTTATTGCGATTGATCCTTGAGAAGGAAAAGCTAAATGGGACCAACTTTCTCAAATGGTATCGAAATTTGGGGAAAGCCTTTAAGCAAGAAAGAAAGGTTTATGTCTTAGAGCAGCCCATTCTAAATAAGCCTACTGCAAATGCTCTAAGAGCTGAAAATGATGTTTATAAGAAGCATTCTAATGATACTTTGGATGTTGCTTTTCTTATGTTAATTACCATGGAAATTAAGCTTCAGAAGCAACATGAGAATATGGAGGCGTTCGATATGATCGAACATCTTAAAATACTTTTTCAAGAACAAGCTCGGCATAAGAGGTTTGAGACCTCTAAATCATTATTTCAGTGCAAAATGTCTTAGGGAAGTCCTGTGGGTCCTCATGTGCTTAAGATGATTGGGTACATTGATAATCTTGAGAATTTTGGATTTGCTATTCAGAAAGAGTTGGCTGTTGATGTAGTCCTACAATTATTGCCGAAAAGCTATAGTCAGTTCATCATGAACTACAACATGAATGATCTTCACAAGTCATTCCCTAAATTGCTCAACATGTTGAGAACTACTAAGCAAAACCTTAAGAAGGCTAAGCTTATTATGATGGTTCAAAAAGGCAAAGGAAAGGGAAAGAGAAAAGGAAAGGCCAACAAGAAGAAGAATAAAGCTAAAGGAAAGTCCAATGCTAATTCTTCTTCAGGCTAAGGAAGGGGAATGCTTTCATTGTAAGAAAGTAGGACATTGGAAGTACAATTGCAAGATCTATCTTAAAGGACTTGAGAAGAAAAAGGAAAGTAAGACTTTCACTTCAAGTATTTTTGTTATAGAAGCTAACTTTTCAACTTCCTCATCTTGGGTATTGGAACTGGATGTGGATCTCACATTTGTGCAAATGTGCAGGATTTAAGTAGAAGTACAAGATTGGCCCGAGGTGAAGTGGACCTACAAGTAGGAAATGGAGCAAGAGTTATTACATTAGCCATAGGGACTCATGTTTTCACATTGCCTAGTGGATTAGTTTTAGAATTGGAAAATTACTATTATGTGCCTACTATTAGTCAAATTTTGATTTATGTTTCTTGCTTGAATAAGAAAGGTTTTTAATTTATAATAAAGGACAATTGTTGTTGTGGCGGAACAAGGCCCCAGTGCCCTGAATTGCTAACACTGGTAGGCTCTAGGGAACTATGATCCCACTTAAGTTACAGTTGGCTAGTTATTACTCGTAAAATACCTTGAATCATTACGTGCAACTAGTTACTTAGCCTACCCTGCATAAGAAATATGCATGCGTTGTCCTGGCTATGCAATAATAATTAAATTAAAACTTCATTGAAAATAGTGCCGCGGCAATTAATGAAAACATAAATCAAATAAGCCAAGACATAAATCTTTAGTTGCTTTAACTTCAAGTAACAACTATGTGCATACATTTCTAACTTATATGCACCCAAATGTAACTCTAGTGTTATACACACCAATGGTCATTAGTATAGGCAATCTATGTATGAAATTACCATACATACTAAAAGAAGCATCTCCTAACTACTAAGATCCATCCTTAGCTCTTCACCCAAGCAAGCTAGCTTCAAGTGATGAGCCACACTTTCCTTGTACTCACTTAGCCTCAACTGTAAGGCAAACACTTTGGTCAGTACTTACTTATGCCATAAGTAACTTAGAAAACATGGAGTTTCCTACTTAAAGAATACCTTTGAACCAATAAAACTTAGCTTTAACAGCTGCCCCTTACCAACTGTTAAGCCCAAACAAAACTGCTTAAACCTGCACAACACTTAAGGGGTGAGTACTCAGTAAGGGATTAGTACCTGCAGGGAAAAGCAATGCATGCATACAAAGCACAACAAGCATATAAATAGACAGCATACAAAACAAAACAAGCAATCAACAAGATAACCAGAAGCAAGAAAATAAACAACAAACAATGCAAGTGATGGATGGATGGATGGATGAATGAGTTATGCACATGCAAATGCACTTAGGACTTCCTTACACCCGTAGGTGCTGGACTTGTCGTGAGCTCTTACGACTGGGGTACTTGGATACTGGCCCTCGTATCCTATGCTAGCACTTAACTACTAACCCCTTGAAGTCCTCTTACGGGCACCTTAGAGTAAGACCTTGCTTACTCAACCTTACCCGCCTTGACGAGCTACTTAGAGTAAGTTTCCACTTACTCACTCCTTACCCGTCTCTTCCCCTAACTTATTGTGCAGAGTAGCTACCTTATGTGGTTCAACTTACCAAGCTTTTGAAGCTTAGCTTAGGGCCCCTTAGTGGCTTACTTACCAAACTATAAAGTTTGGTTGGGATTCTCTTAGGTTTCCTTTTCATTGACCATAGGTTTATGACATTCTACTCGGCCAACAAAGAGTCTGAAACCCGACTTAATCCCCTTAGTGCTCACTTGAGAACTGAAGCACTTTAACTTCCTTAGCCACCACTACTTACCCTTCCTTAACCACACCACTTAGCTACTACCTATATAATGCATAATTCCCGACTTAGGAATGAGTTCTAGACCCAACCGAGGCTACGGAACGTCTTAACTTAGCCTAGGGATGGAAACCGAGAGTTTGAGACACTCTTAGGATGCCCGGAGCTTGAGGGCAAAATGCCTTGGCGGCGCCGTTGGCGACGCGTCGCCAAAGGCATCAGCGTTCGGAGAACTTTCGCATTTCTCGGCGACGCGTCGACGTCGCCGCTAGCGACGCGTCGCCAATGGTGTCAAAACTGGCGACGCGTCGCCAATGCTTTCCAGCATTGCGCGACAGCGTGCGTTCTTGCACGAAAACTGCTCAAACTCCTTCATCCCATAACCAAATCACTTGGGTCTTGTTTCTAACTCATTCCCACACAAAAGACTACATTTCTATGCATTATTTGAGCTTAATTAACTTAAATCCCTTACCTCAAATCATCTTGAAAGCAAGAACAAGCTATGAGCACCTTCAAGCTCCAATGGGTTCCCTTGAGTTCCAAGCTTGAAATCAACCAAATTGGACACCAATAGCACGAAGTTAAGACCATTTCTAACCATTTAACAACCTTAAAACTAACCCATAAGGATCAAATACGTTTACCTTTGGGTTTGAACCAAAAACTTGCAAAAACAACTCCAAATGCACCAATTCCATCAAAAACGAGCTAAGGGCTTGTTGGGATTGCTTCGGGACCTTCGAATTCCATGAAAACTTGAGTGATTTGGGAGGTTTGGGGGTAGAAAGCAAGGGAGAAAGGTGAGCTACGAAAATGGCTAATGGGGGAGATGATGAATAGTGTCATCTCCTCCATTTAAACCAATTTAGCCCAAACTTCTTCCTCTTGTCACTTTGGCCCTCAAACTTAAATTTTCAACACTTAGGCCACTTAAACACTCCCATTTCTATCACTCCTTGGTCCCAAAGAAAGGTTATTCTTACCCAAACACACTGCCCTTGAGTCACCTAGCCATTATAAGACATAATAGCTTAAATTCTTACTTAGTGCATTTTTCACCCTTAACTTAAGCTTTTGGTTCAAATGGCTATAAATACCTATGGTCTTAACTTAACTAGCTCAAAACACTTGCATGGACCTAATTTTTCCAAAATTACGGTCATGCCACTGACTCGGGTCAAAATTACCATTTTGCCCTTTTTTGCCCCTTAGGTGCCAATTACCCTTTGGAACTCAGTTTAACCTCAACTAGCTTGCTTTCCTTGCTTAATACTACTTATTTGAGGGAAAATACTTGGGATTCACTTACCTCGACATTTAATGCAGAGGAAATACTAGGAGAGCCTTTACAGTTGTTCCATTCATTTGAATGAAATCTTTTATTGTAGTGCTCAACTTAGCAATGGTTTATATGTTCTAAAACTTGAAAATCCAATCTATAATGTGAATACCAGAAGGTTAGATTGAATGATTTGAACCCGACCTATGTTTCGCAATATCGTTTTGGCCATATAAATGAGACCTACATATCCAAGCTCTAAACGGATGGACTCTTGGGCTCATTTGATTTTCAATCATATGAGACATACAAGTCATGTTTATTGGACAAAATGACCAAAACTCCTTTCACTGGGCAAAGTAGAAGAGCCAATAACTTATTAGGACTCATGCATAGTGATGTATGTGGGCCTATGTGTACACATGATAGAGGAGGCTACTAGTACTTCATTAATTTTACTGATAACTTAAGTAGATATGACTATGTGTTTTTCAAGAAACATAAATCAGAATTCTTTGAAAAGGCCAAAGAATTCAAGAATGAATAATAGAATCAACTCGGGAAGAGTATCAAAGTACTTCGATCAAATTGGGGTGGAGAACACTTGGACCGAGAATTGCTTAACTATCTAAATGAGTGTGGTATAGTATCACAACTCATTCCACCTGGTACACCTCAATGGAATGGCGTATCTGAAAGGAGAAATCAAACTTTGTTAGATGTGGTTCAATCTATGATGAGCCAAGCTGACCTTCCAAACTCTTTTTGGAGACATGTTTTAGAGACAACTGCTTTTACACTAAACCAAGTTTCATCTAAATCGGTTCAAAAAATGCCATATGAGATATAGAGTGGAAGATGTCCCAGTCTATTTTTTATGAGAAATTGGGGCTATAAGGCTTATGTGAAATGTCAATCTTTTGACAAGCTAGATCCCAAATATCATAAATACCTTTTTGTTAGGTACACTAAAGAAACAAAGGGCTACTATTTCTACAATCTGTCTAACTGAAAAGTGTTTGTTGCTCAAACTAGTTCTAGAAAAAAAGTTTATCTCTAAAGGAACCAGTAGGAGAAAAATAGAACTCGAAGAAATTCGAGAACAACAAGGGAACATTAAACTTGAAATGGAACTTGAGTGGAACCACAAGATGTTGCAGTTCAGAAGTCTATTCCAATAGCACAGAGTTCACATAGGTCTGGTAGGGTTCGCTGTGAGCTTGAGAGATATGAATTTCTCATGACTCACATGGGTGGTGAAATGCTCATGGATTAGGATGAACCCGCAACCTACCAACAAGTTATGTCAGGACCAAATTTTGAGATGTGACTAGAGGCTATGAAGTTTGCGATTGAATCTATGTATGAAAACCGAGCATGGACTTTGGTTGATCAACATGAATGGGTAAAACTCATAAGGTGTAAATGGGTTCTTAAGAAGAAAACTGACATGGATGGTAATGTGATTACCTTTGAAGAACGATTGGTTGCAAAAGGTTTTAAGCAAATTCATGGCATTGACTATGATAGGACTTTTCACCAATTGCCATATTTAATTCCATCTGAATTTTATTGGCTATTGCTGCACACTATGATTTTGACATATGGAAAATGGATGTCAAAACTGCCTTTCTTAATGAAAAGCTATTTGAGGATGTGTACATGACACAACCTAGGGATTTTGTCACTTCAAAGAATACTAATAAAGTGTGCAAGTTGCAAAGGTCAATTTATGAATTGAAGTAAGCTTTTTGGAGCTGGAATATTTGTTTTGATGAAGCAATCAAAATCATAAATGAATATGAACCTTGTGTTTATAAGAAGTTTAGTGGGAACGCTATTGTCTTCTTAGTGTTATATGTTGATAACATACTGCTCATTGGAAATGGCATTCCTGATCTACAGTCTATGAAGACTTGGCTGAGGAAATGTTTCTCTATAAAGGATTTGGGTGAAGCAGCCTATGTGTTAAGCATTAGGATTTATAAGGATAAATCTAGAAAGTTGCTCGGCCTAAGTCAAAGTATGTATATTGACAAAGTGCTAAAGAGGTTTAGCATGCAAGACTCCAAGAAAAGGTTCTTGCCCATGTCACATGGTATAACTATTTCAAGGTCTCAAAGTCTTAGTGCACCTGAAGAGAGAGAACACATAAGTAAGTTTCCATATGCCTCGGCAATTGGATATATTATGTATGACATAATATGTACTCATACTGATGTCTCGTTTACCTTGAGCATGACGAGCAGGTACCAATCAAACCCTGGTAAAAGTCACTAAACAACTATTAAGAATAACCTCAAGTACTTGAGAAGGACGAAGGATTCATTGTTGGTCTATGAAGGTAAAGATGAACTTGTTGTAAAGGGTTATATCAATGCCAGCTTTCAATCTGATAAGGATGATTTTAGATCGTAATCTGGTTATGTCTTTTGCATTAGTGGTGGTGCTATGAACTGGAAAAGTTCAAAGCAAGACACAGTAGCCAACTCTACAATAGAATCTAAATACATTGCCACCTTTAATGCTGCGAAGAAAGCAGTTTGGATCAAGAAGTTCATCACAAAACTTGGAATGGTTCCAAGCATTGCTGGCCTGATAGAGCTCTATTGTGACAACAATGGAGCAATCGCACAAGTTAAAGAACCTCAATCTCACCAGTGATCCAAACATATACTCCAATGCTATCATTTTATTAGGAAGATCATCGAAAGAGGTGATGAGAGGATATGTAGGACCTCGACAAATAGCAACAATGCTGATCCATTAACGAAACCCCCCACATAATAGAAACATGATGGTCATTCTAGATCCATTGGTATTAGATACATGGATGATTGGCTTTAGTGCAAGTGGGAGATTCTTAGTGTTGTGGCTAAAAGCCAATCATGAGATGATTATATTTTATAGATTAAGTCATGAAATTTTATTGAGGCATTATTCTAGTAATTGTGTTTATTTTTTGTTTCTGTGTGATATAATCAAATATAATTATAACCCTAGAATAACAATATTCTTAAATATCCCTAGTTTAGTATTATTGTGGAGTGGGTTGCAATAATACATAAAGACTAGCATTTGTGGAGACAAATATGACATATGTTGTTTACATATGGGTACAAGTTGGAAAACGTGTGTGCTGGACTGACCCACCATGAGAACACTATATGAATCGTTATATGAGTGTCATAATTGATTTTTTATAGTGATCATGGTATATGTAGTTCTTCGACTTAAGGTCGTCAAGGTTTTCTACATGTGAGTCACATACTTTGATACTTCCCTTTGTTGCTCATAACTGAATGAACATAAAGGTAGTCATTGGGTATGTCACATATCATATGAAGGGTTTTGTATCATTAAGATGAGATTTGTCCATTCTATGTAATAGGAATGATATCTCCAGGCTTCTTGATTGAGTGAGACTGAGAAAATGCATGGTCATACTCGAATGAGTTGATATGAGATATCAAAGTCATCAATTTTTGTCAGTTTACTTGATAACCAAAAAACCTTAGATTGGGCTGTATGAGAGTGACACATTTCATGTCTCGTACTTAGTCTTAATATCTTGGACAAAAGGGACAATGACATATATGAAGAATGATAATAGAGTTTTAGTTGAATCACTGATTATCTTATCATTTGGGTATCATTGATGTGTTGATAGACACTGCTCATTGTTTATGATCATAAACGTGATTTATAACCATCGCCAATGTGATAGGAGCCTATTGGGTCGCACACTTAGAGACAATTGGATTATTTGAGTGCATGGGCCAAATTATTTGGTTATGGTTTCATGATAACTGTTAAAGAATAATAGGAGGAGAAACTGAGGACTTGATAATACAACACCCTCATATGACCTTTATATATTAGATGGGAGAGGAATACAAGGAAAGAAATCCCTAGGAGTACAAGGAAATAAATCCATAGGAATAAAGAGAGAAATATTATCCTTCCTATAATATAACGTTCCATAACACTCCCCCTCAAGTTGGAGCATACATATCATAAACTCCAAGCTTGTCACGTATAGACTTTACTTTAAGGTCAGCAAGTTGATCCTCTAATTTGACATATGGGGTCTTGATCAAACCTCCTAGAAGCTTCTCACGAACAAAGTGGCAACCAATTTAGATGTATTTGGTTCTCTCATGAAAAATAGGATTAGAAGCAATATGAATGGCTGCTTGATTATCGCACATTAATTCCATAGGAGTTGAGTGTCCGAAACCAAGTTCCATGAGAAGATGTCTTAACGAAACTCGTTCACATGTAGTATACGTCATTGCCCTATACTCGAATTCAGCACTTGACCTTGCAACAATACTCTGTTTCTTGATTTTCTAGGACACTAAGTTTCCTCCCATGAATACACAATAGCTTGAAGTAGACTGTCGATCGTAGGAGCCTGCCCAATCAGCATCTGTGTATCCTCGAATCCAAGCATGACCATGATTTTGGTAAATAAGACCTTGACCTGGTACACGTTTGAGATATCTCAAGATTCTAATGACTGTGTCCCAGTGGCTAGTACGGGGAGAGTCCATGAACTGACTTACTGCACTTACAGCAAATGAAATATCTGGATGAGTAACAGTCAAATAATTTAATTTGCCAACAAGTCTTCGATACCTGGTAGGGTCTTCTAATAATTCTCCTTTATCTACATCAAGCTTGACATTTGGCTCCATGGGACTGTCAACCGATTTGGTTCCCAACAAACTAGTTTCTTCCAGAAGGTCTAGAACATACTTTCTTTGTAAAAGAAATATTCCGGTCTTAGACCGTGCTACCTCAATTCCCAAGAAATATTTTAATGGACCAAGGTCTTTTGTCTGAAACTTGGTTTGCAGAAAAACCTTCAATGATTGAATACTAGATGCATCATCACCAATAATAACAATATCATCAACATAAACGATCAAGAGGATTTTACTAGCTTTAGAGTGGCGATAAAAGATAGAATGATCCACACCACATTGCTGCAAACCAAATTCCATAACAACTGAACTGAAGCGACCAAACCATGCCCGTGGCGATTGTTTCAAACCATACAATGAATTATTTAGGCGACATACTCGATCAGCCTCCCCCTGAGAAACAAACCCCAGTGGTTGCTCCATGTAGATAGTTTCCTCAAGATCTCCATGAAGAAAAGCATTTTTCACGTCTAACTGATGTAAAGGCCATGCCTACGTAGCAGCTAATACAATGATGATACGAACAGATGTCAATTTGACTACTGGAGAAAAGGTTCCCGAATAGTCCATGCCATATACTTGGGAATATCCCTTTGCAACTAGACGAGCTTTTAATCGATCAACTGTCCCATCAAGATGAACCTTTACAGTGAACACCCAGCGACAACCCATGATAGTCTGACCATGCGGAAGAGAAACCAAGTCCCACGTGTTATTAGCCCGTAAAGCTGACATCTCTTCTTCCATAGCTTGTTTCCATCTAAGATGAGAAATGGCTTCTGAAACGGACTTAGGCAAGGGTATAAAGGACAAGGTGGATACAAAAGCAAAGTATGACGGTGATAGAGAATCATAAGAAATAAAGTTGGAGATTGGGTGAGAAGTACAAGACATTTTCACTTTTCAGAGTGCAATTGGAAGCTCCAAATCATCACCCTTCGGTCTTGAAGATGAAGAAGACGGTTGTGATGAGCATGAATCTCCTGATGGTACTTCAACTCGAGGACGTCAAGTATAAACCTGCAGGTCAGGACAAGACAGACGTTCCAAAGGTGGGGGATCAATATCAGGAATATGCTCTAAAGATGTAAGACTAGTGTTTGATGCATCGTTCTCATGAGCTATTGGAGTTGGCACAAAAGGTAAAGGCAGACAATCATTGGCATCGGTAGACACAAATTGAGTCTTAGAAAAATAAGGGGTGTTTTTAAAGAACGTAACGTCAGCAGAAACAAAAAATCAATTTTGTAAAGGATAAAAACATTTGTACCCTTTCTGAAGATGAGAGTATCCTAGAAAAACACATTTTAAGGCTCTAGGATCTAACTTGTCAGTACCAGGTTGGTGCTGATGAACAAAGCAAACACACCCAAATATTCGAGGTGGTATAGAAAATGGGGTTTGAGAAGGAAAGAGAACAGAGATTGGGATTTTGCCCGACAAAATAGAGGAAGGCATCCGATTTATGAGGAAGCATGTAGTAAGGATAGCATCGCCCCAAAAAATTTTGGGAACATTCATGTGAATTAAAAGGGTACGAGCTGTTTCAACAATGTGTTGGATTTTCCTCTCAGCCACTCCATTTTGTTGAGATGTCTTTGGACAGGAGGATTGATGTATAATCCTCTGTTGCTGCATGTAGCTAGACATTAAGTGAGAAAAATATTGTTTAGCATTGTCACTGCGAAGAATTTTAATTCAAGAATTAAATTGATTTTGAATTTCAGCACAAAAGGTACAAAAAATAGAGAATAACTCAGAACGATCCTTCATTAAAAACAACCAAGTCATTCGAGAAGAATCATCAACAAAAATTATGAAATATTGAAAACCTAATTTAGATTTGACACGACATAGACCCCAAATATCTGTATGAACTAGCATAAAAGGTTTTTCAACCTTTTTATTGACTCGAGGAAAGTAGAGAACACGATTATGCTTCCCTAGTTGACACGACTCACAATCTAAATTAGAGGCTGAAACTAAATCTAGAAGAAGCTTCTTGAAATTTGCTAAAGATGGATGACCCAAACGACTATGAACTAATTAAGGTGAAACCGATGTATGACAAGCAACTGATGACTGTAGTCTATCGAAGTAGTACATTCCATTCGATTCATGCCTTTCTCCAATTGTCTTCTTGCTCCTCAAATCCTGGATAATGACATGATCAGAGAAGAAATAAACTGAGCAATTTAATTGTTTGGTTAGCTTACTTATAGACATAAGGTTGAAAGGAAAATTTGGAACGAATAAAGTAGATGGTAAAGTGAGAGAGTGACAAGGATGGTTGGGTCCAACACTTTTAATGGTGGTGGTGGATCCATCTACAATGGTGAGTTTATTATGAGATACTGGTAAAGAAGAAATATGGTCAAAATTAGTTATTTTACCTGAAATGTGGTCAGTGGCACTAGAATCCAATACCCAGAGTTGATTTTTAGGAAGGTTAGAGGAATAATAGGCTGTTAGGTTACCTCGATAAACAACAAAATCCATAGAAGAAATGGAAGCTTGCTGTGCGGACTGATATTGCAGGTACTTAGTATACTCTTCCTGAGATATTGTGACAGACTGCTGTGGGGCTGTAACTGAAGATGACTCCTCATGTGATGCAAAATGTGCTGTTCGCAAAGCTGGGTACTTATCCCAACAAGTCTCCTCCTCATGCCCATCTCTATCATAATATGTGCAGTGCAACCGTGAACCTCTACCACGTCCACCTCTGCTGCCACGACCACCACGACTACTACGTCCTCCACGACCACCCTTTGCTTGTGGACTGGGATGTATTGCAAGGGCAGACCGGTCAGAATTATTGATTGCCAAACTTTCCTTTATCATAGTGCGAGAAAGTCTCACGAAAACTTCAGGTAATGAAGGAAGTTCTATTCCACCAAGAATATGGGACCGAACTGGTTCAAATTCAGGTTTTAGCCCTGCCAAAAATGTCATAAGCACCAACTGCTCTCTCTAACGTTGCATGTCCTTGACATCAGGGGGAATAGGAAGCAAAGAATTCATTTCTTCCAATGCATGTTTCACCTTTGCAAAATATTCAAGAAGACTGCCTTCCTGTTTGGACTGAAACACTTCAACAGAAACCTCATATATACGAAGGATATTGCTGGAATAGAAAAGCTTAGCATACTCCCAAGCTTGCTTATAGGTTCGAACATGAGAAAATAGAGCTGAAATTTCAGGTTCCATTGAATAAAAAAGGATATGGAGCAATTGTGCATCATTAGCTTTCCAACTCTCGGATGCTTGAGGATTGTTAGTAAGATGAGACATCTTTCTTTGACCTGTAAAATATAACTCCACATTCCTAGCCTAGAATGAGTAGTTATTATTGTTCAAACACTGTTTGGCAATTCGCAAATTGCTGAATTGCGTGGGGGTGCCTACTGGTGGGACAATGACCAGCAGAAAACTCCTTTGAGGACTTTTGTCATCAGGTCCTGACATGTTTCTGATTACTAATGACTAACAATATTAAAAACTAACAGAAAACTAAGTTGATGATATACCGACTGACTGAAAACGACTGAAGAACGAAGAAACTCAACTTCTGGTCATAATTAATGTAAATGAAGACCAAAAACTTGTTTAGGATAGAAAACTGATCAGACCCATTGAACCACCGTCGCCAGACGGCGGCGCGTGGGTGATTTTCTGGCAACGTGCCGATGTTGGTCTGGTCACCAGCGCCTCCTGAGTGTCTCTGTGTTGTTGGTTTTTTTATTTGGCTGGGTGGTTGTTGATTTTCTGAAAAAGGCAATAGCTAACGAAAAGTTGCGGAATGTGGTTTGGGTGAAGGAGTGGCTGCGGAAGGTGCTGAGATTAGGTTATGGCTCTGATACCATGTTAAAGAATAATAGGAGGAGAAACTAAAGACTTGATAATACAAGACCCTCATATGACCTTTATATATTAGATGGGAGAGAAATACAAGGAAAAAAATCCCTAGAAGTACAAGGAAAGAAATCCCTAGGAATAAAGAGAGAAATATTATCCTTCCTATAATATAACATTCCATAATAATAACTTCGGATTAATAATTAGCCTAAAGGTTGAGCCATTATGAAGCCTAAAATTAGACATAACTAGATTAGGGTTTTGAAACCTAGTAGACTTGAGAGTTAAGCCTCACTATATATACATCATATAGTAAGGATTTTCTAGCGTTAGTCTCCCTAAGAATGAAATCAAAAGGGCTTTAAACAGTTTTGACAGCACTCTTCTCTTGCTTTTCCTTAAAGGACACAAGCTAGCACTGTAGGCGCAAGAAGAACACATCTTCCGGAACATGGAGGAGGCGTGGTGATCCGAGTAGTTCATGTAGATACCGTAAAGAGCTTGAATACATCAACTGTTTAAGTTTGTGATTTAACACAATAGTTGGGTGAAAGATCTCAGTTGACAAGGTATAAAATTTTGAACGCCCAATTTACTCCGTTTTAATTGGATCTTAGAGGGGTTTTGGTTAGTTTTCGTTGCGTTTATTTGGCTCATAAAACCCTACATCTTGTATGCAAAATTGGATGAAGGTCTTTTCTTTGTGCTTCAGTCTATACAGCCAACCTCTTAGAAGCAGCTTGCGGACATTAACCTCTTCCTTAAATTGCAAGAAATATCCTTCCAGGGCATCGTCACTCGGGTTACTTTTCTTTTCATCAACTTCAATAACTCGCACAATAAATTCCCCTAATTTCTAAGCAATTTCTAATCACTTAAAGCTAATAGGAACATTGTACACCTAAACCTAAAAAAGAGAGGTCACCACCTCAACTTGTTTAGGGTTTCGATTTCTCCCAATCTCTTTCAAAAGAAGAACATGCTTGTAGAACAACCAAGGTGCTCCATCCAAAACCTTAGCCACGTCACCCCTTATCTTGAACTTGATGACAAATTTATTACCATCAATCACCTCTACTGCCATCCCTCTTATAGGTCACTAAATGGATCAAATAGTGTTTATTATGGCATCATTGTTGAACGGTCTATTCAACCAAAAAGTACCCACAATATAATACTTCCTCGGACCCATCAAACCTAGATCTAAAGTAGCCTCCAAATTTAGACTAATTTGTTCATCCTCCTTTACTGAAAGATTCCGCCATTGATCCAATCCCCCCACCGCTAGCCCATCTTCTATAACTCCTTTAGTCACCAAGAGGGTAAGCCTTAACACATATGCAACCCTTTTCACCTTCAAAGAAACTTACTACCCCAATCCTGATAGGACATTTCTATTCTATTTTTTGATGTGTTTTCATGTAAGTCACATTTTAATAACTACAATGTAATTTACTAATAAGCAATACTCATTATGTGTAATATTATTATAAAGAAAATTCTCTGAATTACAACTTGCTATATGTTAATAATAAGAGAAATTCTTATGTCGGTTTGGCTAATGTGTGAGGCAAAACAACCACCTAACAGTTTTTTGTCCTTGTTAATCTAGGAAAGCTTTCAACAAAAGTTTGTTGCTTTGCGGGTTAGTCAATCTATGCATTTTCATTCAAGAGAGTTAGAGGTTGAGCACTTAGAATTTCCAGTTACTAGCCACCCACTGCTTACTTTTTCTACTTCTATCTCTCTATAATTTTGGCCAATACTCTCCATTTTTCATCTTTTTTTTTTATGTGTGATTGTTTTTGCCCTTTTTCTAGTTGTTCTTCTCATTTTTTTCTCCTTTTTCTAATTTTTATTTTAAGTCTTTCTTCAATATTTTTTTGTCGTATTGCTTTTATAGTATTTTTCAAACCTTTTGTTAATCTTTCTTTTCCATTTATTTCTTTTCTCTTTTCCATTTCTTTTTTATTTAGGCCAAATCATCATTTTCCATTTTTTTCTCTTTTTTTGTTTTGTATGTTCTTTTGGTTTTTTTCTTCAAATCATCCTTTTCATTTTTTTCCCCTTTTTTCTTTCTTTTTTTTGCCACATCTTTCTCTTCCATTTTTAAATAACAAGTATGAATTTTAAAAGCAAAAAATAACAACTAATAAACAAACAAAAAACTAGTTTATATAAAAGAATAATGATGAATTGGTAAAAAGAACAAACAATTACTAATAAAAAATAAATAACTACTAATAAAAGAGCATATAGCTAATGTTTATGAAAAAAAGCATAAATTGATACAAGAACAAAAAATTATTAATAAAAGAACAAATAACTAATAATAAAAAATAGACAACTAATTTATCTAAACAACAAACATGAATTGATAGAAGAACAAACAACTACTAGTAAAAGAATAAATAACTACTATTAAAGGAACAAGGAACTACTAACAAAAGAACAAATAACTAATTTACACAAAGAACTAGCAGAAATTGATAAAAGAATAAATAAATACCGATAAAATATAAATAATTACTAATAAAATAATATGCAACTAGTTTATCTAAAGAAAATGTATAAATTGATGAAAGAAAAAATAACTGTTAGTAAAAGAACAAAAAAATTCTAATAAAAAAATATATAGCTAGTAATAAAAGAACATATAGAAACTTACAAAAGAACAAAATAAGATCTTTTTTTTCGTGTTGGCTATTTCATTTCTTCTTTTTTTAGACTTACTTGTGTGAAATTTTGTATTTATTTTTAGGACATATTGGAGGAAGGAACAAACTAGAGCAAAGAATGAAATCAAAAAAAATTTAAATCAAACCAAACAATGAAATTATAAAAAAAAACTAAATCACAGCAAACACCTAAAATCAAAGAAAAACTAAAATTAAATTGAACACGTGAAATTATAGTAAACTAAGAAAATAAAAGAATGCATAACTAAATGTAAGCAATACAAAAAAAAAACATAGTGTAAGAGAAATAAAGAGATTTGGTTTTTATTCTTAGAATAAAGAACTGAAAAAAAAAACAATCGAAAAGTGACCAAAATGGGGTTGTTGCTATTAGTGTTGTGCCTAAATGCTAATCATAAGATGATTGTATTTTGCACATTGAGTCATGATATTTTATTGGGGCATTAATCCAGTAATGTCTTTGTTGTATTGTTTTTGTGTAATATAATCAAATGTAATTATAACCCTAGAATAATAATATTCTTAAATGTTCTTACTCTAGTATTATTGTGGAGTGGGTTGCAATAATACATGAAGACTAGCATATGTTGAGACTAATATGAAATATGTAATCTACATATGGGTACAAGTTGGAGAACTTATGTACTGGATCAACCCACTATAAGAACGTTACGTGTATCGTTATATGAGTGTCATAAGTGATTCTCATAGTGATCATTGTATACGTAGTCCTTTGACCGAAGGTCATCAAGGTTCCCTACATGTAAGTTACATACTTTGATATTTTCTTTTTTTGCTCATAACTGAATGAACAAGAAGGTGGTCATCGGATATATCACATAGTATGTAGAAGGTTTTGTATGATCAAGATGAGATTTGTCCCTCATATGTAACAAGAGTGATATATTTGGTCCTCTTTATAGAGTGAGACTAAAAAAATGTATGACTATACTCGGATGAGTTGATATGTGGTATTAATTTCATCAATTTAAGTTAGTTTTCTAAGTAATCAAGTAACCATATATTGAGCTATACACGAGTGACACATTCCACGTCTCATGCATGGTCTTGATATCTTCAATAAGGGGATAATAACATATATGGATAATAATCATAGATGTTTAGTTGAATCACCGACTATCTTGTCACTTGGGTAGCAATGATGTGTTGCTATATATCACTCATTATTTATGATCATAAATATGATTTATGATCATTGCAAATGTGATAGGAGCCTATTGGGTCATATACATAGAGCCAATTGGATTATTTGAGTGCAAGAGCCAAATTGTTTGGGTTTGGTTTCATAATAATTTCAGATTAATAATTGGCCCAAAGGTTGAGCCATTAATGAAGCCCGAAATTAAACCTAATTGGATTAGGGTTTTGAAACCCATTGGGCTTGAAAGTTGAGTCTTACTATATATACATCATATAGTGAGAATTTTGTAACTTTTGCTTAGCTTCCTTAAAGATGAAATCAGAAGAGTTCTGAAAGTTCCAGCCGCACTTTTCCCTTGCTATTCCTTGGAGGACGTAAGCTAGTATTATGAGCGTAAAAAGAACACATTTGACAAGAAGTGGTGAAAGCGTGGTGATCTTGAGAGGCTCGTGTGGATACCGTAGAGAGCTTGCACACGTCAACTGTTCAAGTTTTGTAATTCGACTCAACAGTTAGGTAAAAGATCTTAACCAACCAGGTATAAAATTTTTGAACACCTGATTTACCCTATTTTACTTAGATCCTAGAGGGTTTCGGTTATCTTCCGCTGCACTTGTTTGACTCCCAAAACCCTACAGCTGCTTGATGAAAAATAAAGCAAGAGAAAAAAAAGGTAAAGACGTAAAAGTAAAAAAAAAAAAGTTACAAGATTTTTGTGGGCTAGTGTGATTGATCAATTTGTAAAATCTATGCCAGATTGTCAATTCATATACTATAGGAGGATGACTTATGGCATAAGCTCGACTTAATACTAATTCATTGTGGTCCAATTATAATTTGTATGGTTGTTAAAATCATGATTAGGATAAGGAAAGTTATGAATATTGTACTCTCTTTTATTTGCCAATAATGTGTTTGTTTATGAATTTTTTGTAGACTTTTGTTGATTATTGTGTTGGTTACATTGATCTATACTTTATTAAAATTTGAACTTTACTTGTATTATATCAACAATTATGCCATACAATTACTATGACACTTAAACTTTACTTGAGTTTCCAATATAATTGGTCTTTTGCATAAATTATATTATTTAGATAAAAAATTTTAAGCTTTTGATAGGATCCTCCGATTTGCAATCCATAATCCAATCTTATGACCTTAATCTTGTAGTGAGAAAAATGATCTTGGATAGGATCTCAATCTTGACAATCTTAATAATTTGCATAAGAATGGAAAAAAGATAGAAATAGAATGTGCTTGGGGAGATGTATCATCCATTATAACATCCAATGATTATGGTGTCTTTGGATTTATGATGAATTACAGTTTATTTTAGATTTAGTATTAATTACACTTTTACTTTTTTTGTTTCGTTAAGTTTTGAGTTTGAATCTTGTGAATATAAGCTTTTGAAGAGCTTTTGCTTTATTAGGATTTGGTATGGCTCGATTTGGAGTGGTTAAAGCCTAGTGTAGGTACTAAATATAAGAGATCTTACACCAAAAATAAAAAATATACTTTCACTTCCAGGTTTGAGAACACACTCTTATCACATTTTGTTTTTCCACACTGTTTGACATTAATTTTCTATACTAATTTTAGATTTTTAGCAATTGTCATTTAGTTAATTTAAATAACATAAAATGTATTTTAAAAATTGTTACTCCATATTTCCAAGATGCATATGTCTTCTTTACTAGAATTAAAAAAAAAAAAGATAATAACTTGATTGGAATTGATGAAAAAATTGAATTAAAAAATCATGTCAATTTTTTTGGGAATAAAATGACAACTAAATTAGTTTTATTGTAACGTAATATAGGGGGTAGGTAGGCCTAAGTTCAAATTCTAAAGCCCCTCAATGTCCACTCAATGGACTCTTTCGACATTAACATTAGCGATTAGTGTTAGAGTTTTTAAAAGATATTTAAGGATACCTTATAGCTTTTTGCTTTAGTGGTTTCATCTCTACCATTAATAAATTATCCAAGACTTTAATACTAATTATGAAATCTGTTCCCAAGTGAGTCTAATACCTTGCCATATTATAACATAGGTAGGGGTAAATGTGTTCATTTGGCCGGTTCAATCTAGCCTAACTCAGCTAAGGCCAGATGGGAGACACAATTTTTTTGTGGCCGTTCATTGACCTAAAGGACTGAAGTGTGACAGGTGGGCTGGGCATGGCCTAGCTCACGACCTAGCCCAGGCCCAGGCACATTAGTCCTGAACCAAGCTAGTCATTGCACTTCCAACGACCCTATTTAAAAATTTCAAAAAAATGGAAAAATTACCTACAGGTCCTCCAATGGCTCCAATTGACATTATGACCCCAAATTCCCATTTTGTTTGTTCTAACAACTAGTAACAATTAGTTTTTGAGGGCTTTTTGTCCAAAAATTTTGGTATCCCCCATAAATAGATAGTCTTATTTTCCATATTTCCCCACACCAACAATTGCAATCTCTCATCTTCTTCTACTATGTTCTCTCTTAGTTTGTTTAAGCTTTCAAGCATTTTTCTAATTTTTTCTTAATCATTTTCTAATTTCTCCTAAATCACTTCTCCATTGCTACTATTATTCTCTCCTTAATGGTATCAAAAGGAAAAGGTAAGGCCGCCAACAAGGGTGTGAATAGCTCCTCATCTTACATCACTAGCCTTAGAGGTTTGTTTTGCTGCAAATCCCGACAAGGTGATTGAGGGGTCTATATCCAAAATGTGGATGATAATGACCAAATCGACATGTTAAATGATTATTTAGGGCTTGATTATTAACTACTCAACAAATGACGTTAAAAAGGCGGATGCCTCCTTAGCCGTGAATATTGATGGAGGGGGCAGGACCCAACCAATGCCAATGAGCCATCACCCTAAGGCCAAGGATCCACAAACATAAGGTGAATACTTGAGGCTAACTGCATGAGTGAGTGATCATTTCGACCTTGTTTGAGAATGATAATCGAGGTACAGAAGGTGCAAACATTGCAACAAAAAATTGGCACACAAAAAAAACTCCGGTATGAGAACACTAAGATGTTATATGGAGAATCACAATACTAATCTCTATCCTTGTACGTCCACCAGTTCAGGAGGACAAACATAACTTAGGAACACTGTCGGCAGGCTAGGTATTTCTAGATTTAACAAACAATCTTGAAGAGAAGACATGATTAATAGGATGATGCTTACTAGGCAATCATTTTCACAAGCTAAGGATGTTCAATTAGAATCTTGGATTGGATCACTATTAAACTCTTTAGAAAAGTATCTAGTAGTACCATTAGGAGAGAGAGCTTCAAATTATTTGAAGCCAAAAAATAAAACTTGTAAGCACATTTTTCAACTTTAGATTATTGTGTTTTATTCACAAGTGATATGTGGATATCTTTTATAGGACAATCATTTTATTATGTGACTATTTATTGGACTGATGATGATTGGGCTACGTAAAAACTTATTCTATTATTTAGGTACATAGAATCTAATCATACTGGTTTTCATATTTATAATTACATCTTACAAACTTTGCCTGAATTTTATTGTGTGGACAAAGTTTTGAGCATTTCATTTGATAATGCCTCAAACAATGATTTTGCTGTCCAACTTTTAAGTGCACAATTGAAACCACCTTTAGAAGGTGCATTATTCCATATGAGATGTATGCGTCATATTTTAAATTTGTGTCCAAAAAGGGTTAGAAGTTTTGCAAACCAAAATTGTTCCTATTTGAAATTCATTGTCGTATTTGAAATCAAAGTCCAAAGTATATCATAAGTTCAAAAGGTTTTATCTTGAAAATAGAAAGAATTTCAGTTGGAAACAGTTTAAATTAGATTGTCCAACTCGATTGAACTCAACTTACTTAATGTTGATGAATGCATATCCATTTGCAATTTTATTGTCCATTTTCTTAAATTTAAAGTTGAATTGTGAATTTTTCATAGTAGAAATGTGAGAGAAATTTTTTAAAGCAAGTGAATTTCTTAAGCTTTTTTATGAGGCAAGAGAATTTTTTTATGGTGTTTACTATTCCACTGTCGATCAAGTGTTAGCAAACATTATTTATGCATTACATCAATTTAAAGATGATGAGTTTTTGAATAGGGATATCAACGGATGTCCGATCTGGTGAGCATCTGGTTGTATCCGATTCAATGGGTTAGGTATTTTTTACAATTGATCAAGTTTAGGTCAAATGTGGTTTTTTTTTTACCTAGTGATAGGTTTGGGTAGAATGCGGGTTCGAGGTTCACCATCCACGTCCAACCTATATGTGTGTGCGTGTAACATATTAGTTTTAGTTATATGGTGAAAATAAAAATGTAATGGATAAATTATATGGAATTAAGGACAACTAACAATTGCTTTAATAGATAAGGTATAATGGATGTTTTTAATGGTAATAAATGTATGGTTGGGCATGACATGGTTCAATAAAATTGCGGTTGTTAAAGTGTGATAGGTAGATGAGTTTTACCTGACCTAACACATCTAAAAATGAGTAGGATATGAATGTAAAAATTGTCCATTCAATGGGTGATGGGTAGGATGCAGATAGAGCGTTCAAGATAGCAGGTAGGATGTGAGAATACATGTGAGAATACCTTCATCTGACCCAAATATGACCTATTGACATTCCTAGAAACCCATTTGTGGTAGCCATGAGGGAGAAATGGCTTTAATATTTTGAAAACATCCCTTGAATGTTTTTAATTGCAACTTTGCTTGACCCATATGTTAAATTATCGGGTACGAACACATTGCTTAAAGATATTTTATACTTATTTAAGCATAAATCATGTTAATGTTTTAGCTATATCTGCTACTGTTGACAATTACTTGCAAGTTTAGTACAAGTTGTATTGTGAGAGGTATTTGGATAAAGTAAGATTTAAAGCTCCTCAAACCATAACTCTTTGAACGTCTACCTCATAAAGGTTCAATCCCGCCTTCCAAATGTTAAAACGTCCATGATTGACTATTTCGATTTGGCTGAAGTAGATGACTACTTCAACACATCATTTAAGCAAGACGATATTAATATATTGGAGTGGTGGAAACAAAAAAAGTCAAGGTTTTCTGATATTGTCTATCATCCCTTAGGAGATTTTATTAGTACCGGTCTCAATCATAGCTTCTGAGGTTGCTTTTAATGCATGTAAATTGGTAACATTAAAAAACAGTTAAGGCTAATGTCAGATGCAGTTAAAGTCTGTATATGTAACTGAGATTATGGTATTGCTACAATTTAAAAGCAAAACCAAAAGAGCTCAAATGATAAGGTGATGTCTAGTGATGATACTTGATTTTTTTCTTTCATTTTTCTTTACTCTTAGTTTATATATGATCTAAATATACTATTAAATACACATCTTAGGTTTTAATTTTCGGTTATTTTTAGAATGCTTGGTCATTTTCTTTTTGTGAGACACATTCCAGTTTGACAAGTCTATCCTTCCTCCTAAGAACCGCAAAAGGAGAGGCAAAACAGGAGAGTGAAGCTTAGATTCTCTTTTCCCTGAAACTCTTCAACTACTTCTCACCGGTAATTTTCCTCCATTCTTCTCCTTTTTCCTCCCATATTTTTCCATTCTTATTACCTTCATTATTTTTTTTTATGGATAGTTGTAGTTGTTGTTTTTTTTTTTTTTAGATTTGCTGTATTTTGCATGTTTTTGATGAGGCAAGTGCTACAACATGCTCTTATGTTTGCTGATCTGCTGACTGCTGTGTTTTTGGATTGATCTTTGATTTACCCATGTCTGTTTTAATCTGGGTCGGGTTTGTTATAGATCAGATTTTAATTTAGTTGATAAGTTTCAAGTTCTTGAAAAAGTTGGCAGATGCGTTTGTTTTGGTGCTGATCTGGAAAGATCTTATTCTTAGTTGACGAAGTCTCGTAGTAGCAGTAGTAGTGGTAATTGGTTTTGCCGAGAATTTGTTTAATGTTATGGCTCCTGAGCCATAAAAAAGAGGCTTATTATTGTTAAATCCCATATGGGTTAATGAAGGAACTTGTTTTGTTGTGACGAGGCCTCCAACCATCACCAACTGGTTTGGGTCCGCATTGGCATACATACCCTCAAGCTGGATGGTTTGATCTTTGTTTATTTGTTGGAGCGGAGGCTCTTATATCTTATAAGCCTTCTTCATTTTGTTTAGTTTTTTTTGGTGTGGCCAATGGGTGTTGAGGAGGTGGGAGTTGCTGATGTGGCACAGAAGCCAACTGAGGATGTTAAAGATAATGGAAATGGGAATCTGGACCAGGATGTTAAAGATCCAATCAAATTTGCCAGCAAATGCAAAGGAGAATGGTACATCAGGCATTAGCTTCCCAAAGAATGCAGTTGCAGTTGCAGAGTGGCCGGCGGTTAAGCAGACACACACTTTTGCTTTCGTCAGACATTCACGTTATGATGATCCCAACTCGAATCAGACATGGATCGAAAAAGTTCGGGTGAATTAATTACAAAAGATGCTAATTTTACAAGATCCAAAAGTCTTGGGTCTGTAGGCTCAGGAAAAAAAAAGGTAGAATGGTTGTTATGCATTTTTCGATTTTCTCTTCACTAATAAGCTAGCAGAATTAGCGAAAAGAGGGGGGTAAGTGTAGGTTTTTAAATATGCAGGGGTAAGTGAATATTAGGGTAAATGATGTTGGGGGGGGGGGCGGTTTCCGTAAATTTTACTCAACGGAAACCTTGTGGATTAGAGTGTAGTTAATACAAAACATTAAGGTGAAAAGTGTTATTGACTTTAGAATATGAATTATTATGAAAACCTCGAGTCACCCTTCTTCCAGGTGCCTCGCTTCCTTCACCTATTCCCAAGCTTTCAATTGAGACCAATTACAGAAAGGTGGGTAGTCTCGTTGCTAGCTTGTTCTTCTTCTGACCCGAAATCTTGTTCACCGGTAGCAGTTGGATTTGTCTCGATTCTAGTTATCTCTGCGTGATTTCTTCTGGGTTCTGTTCTGTTTCTTTGCCATTGACTTTGATTTTTCTATACATTCTATGCTTCGCTTAGAGCAATTGAAATTGTCAAATGCTTTGATCGTATATCCACTAACGTGTGATTTAGGAATTTGAAGTCTTTGTAGCTATATCTCTCTACTTGCTGGTCATAGAGAAATGTTCGTGATTCCTGGGTTTTAATTTCTTCTAATAGAAAGAAGGAATTGAAAAGGGCTTAGAGATTAGATGTAGTATCTGTCTGGTTGATCTTTGAGATATGTTCGTGATTCCTGGGTTTTAATTTCTTCTAATAGAAAGAAGGAATTTAAATGGGCTTAGAAAGTAGGAGTTGTTGCAAGCAAAGATTGAGTCTGAGACCAAAAAGGTTACACCAGTAGAACTTTAGCAACTTCAATGTCTTAAACTACGGAAAGGGAAGCTGTTAATTCTATTTTCTGAAGACTGTGGTATTCTCATGGTACTTGATTCTGGCTCGTATCATATGGTATTAGATGGATATACTCGGTTCAACATATCTCATGGGGTTCTTGTGAAGTATGAATTGTAGGATAGGTATCTATTTTCGAGCTAATATGGTGATACCCAAGTGTTTGGTCGAGCTCCTAAGATGTCTAGTCTAACATATGGAATTCAGCGACTTCAGTGCTGTTTGTGATCCAATATGTTCCATTCAGATTTCTTTTCCTTTTAGTAAGAATTCTTGATTTACTTGGGTGTAGATCTGCAGATTAGGCATAGCAGCTAGTGCACTGTAAAACGGGGCTAAAGCAGAACCAAGTTGGGATCAGAAGTGAATACACCGTGAACATGTGTTTCTTTCCTGGTCATGTGTTTTTTACTTTTGGCTTGAGTGTGATCTCTAAGTTTCTGGAATTTTGAAACTCTGGTTATATGACCGACTTATGTCTTGAGTTAGGAAGGGCCTTTTTCTTATTCTGTTTATGACTTCTCAAAAATTGGAATAACATAAATAAATTACTCTGCTAATGGAAGGAAAAATATTTCCCTGTATTTGAGTTAGCAAATTGGGGAAGAATGATTAACTGCTATTCTTTGCTGCGGTAATTTATTTGTGATGTCCTGGCCTTCTTTTGCCTTTGCTAAGAACATATTTTTCCATTCTACTGACAATCTTTGATATGTTAGTGATTATCAGCAATGAAAGTTCAAGCTCTCTTTGTGATTTTGAATTTCTGGATTTGAGTGTGCCTGATATCCACACTCTTTTTCAGATTGTTCTGTTCGTTCGGTCTCCATTATTGATTAGCAATATCAGTAGATGGGAGGGTTACCTGTGCAAAATTCCCTTGCGATGGCTCTTCCTGGCTCAAAGCAAGACCAAGGGTCACTGAAGACAACAACACAGCAAGAATCAAAGCCAAAGAAGAAAATTTGCTGTGCCTGCCCTGAGACTAAAAAACTCAGAGATGAATGCATCGTTGAGCACGGCGAAGAGGCTTGTGCAAAATGGATTGATGCTCATCGTCAGTGTCTTCGTGCCGAGGGCTTCAACGTTTGAGATGGTTATACTTGATTTGGTAAAATGAAACATTTTTTGAGCTACACTACTTGCATCTAGGAACAGTGACCGAGGTTTTGAGAAACCTCTGGGATAGAGGGAAGATAAAACTAAGATGACCTTTCTCAAGGACAGGATTTATTGTACTTTTATTTTGCTCCTTTTTCCCCTATAATGAGTTGAACTGCTGTACCATGAAGAAGAAATACTCAAATAGATCAAGCGAGATACCTTGCTGCTTTTGTATCTTTCACCTTCTTTCTCAATCACCTGTTTAAGTTGTATTCAACTGACCTTCTTTCTCAGTCACTTCTTTAAGTTGTACACCACATCAGCAAGCAAAAGGAGGAAGCTGGTAAAAGGTCCGGTCTTTTTTCCTTAAAAGTTAGTTCTTCTAATCAAGCCGTCTACAGCTACCTCGGTCTAGTTCTGTGTTGGAAATGCCTGTAATAAAGCGGATTGGCAGGTCAATTCAGAGCAGGAAACCCATGGGGATTGGGGAGTGTCCTGTTATGCTTTGGATGATGGTTTTAAATTTCGTGCCATCCTTGCTGGTAACAGCATGAAAACGGTACAGCTTGGGCTGTCCTCTATATACCGAGATGTACCAGCTTTGGGGTGTGCTAGCCGTATCACGTGGTATCAACCATACCATCTCAATGCATGTCAGATAAAATTTTTTAATTTTTCAGTTTCCGATAGCTTTAGGTAAAATATGTTATAAATATGTATAATTGATTAATTTTATAGTAAACATTTAGTTACATTTGAAAGAAAACTTGCACTTTTATGTTGTACCTTAAAAGTTATGGTTTTATTATATATAGTAGAACATTTATCTAAGAAAAACTTTTGATTAATCCACACATATAAACTACACTTCACACACTTTAAATGTCAAATTTTGGTATGTTCTATGCGTTGATATATTATATTATAGATATTTGATTTTCATATATGTATATATATATCTAAATTATTCAAAACAAATACTGACTTTTTTTTTTTTTTTTTTTTTTCAATATTTATCTTTTCTGGATACTGGTGGATATGCATAGACCTTCTCTGGTTCATTCTTTTCTCTTATTGTGCAAATAATTGATGGTAAGAGGATCTGTTAGTATACTCTAGCATGACTTTGTAGATAACTGACATAGGCCAAACCATCCCTATTTTATAATCTATAGTGGCCATGTTAATTAATTGAATCATTATATGCATTTACTAATGCTTATACTAAGCCTTACTATGGCTGTAAATCAGTGATAATGCTAAAATTAATACATAGTAGTGTTGCCCAACATTTATAAAATAACGCAAGTATGAAAATCCATACAATTATGCAATAGGTTGTATGACCCCCTTATACAGATCATGTGATGTATAGTAGTTTCAATAGCCATTACCAGACGCATTATATACATTCCACAAAATATTTACAGTATGGAATACACACGCGAAAGTATGCGCACACGCACATACACAGACACAAAATAAGGCAACTGAAGTCACTGGAGGCCTATGTCCCCACCAGCTACCACACAACTGCACTAGATACTGCAATGTGTAGGGCAAACCCCTTGCTCAAGGCCCTAAATTCACAATAATATAGTTAGTACTTAGTACTTGTAAATCAGATAATAGAAAACAGAGAAACAAAATAAAAAAATGAAGTAGTATAACCAGTTGATACACAACTGCTCCTGTACCAACAACCAATTCTAGGCCTATAGATTGCTAGCTCCAACTGTATCTTTATCTACACAAATAAATCATTAATGGAATGAGAATCAAACTTTTGATTCTTAGGCAGGGTTGAACCTGCGAAGAAACGTTAGATAACCAGTACAGCACTAGAATACTAAGAACAATATATGCAGCAATATAATCAGCTCCATGTAGTATTATTTAGGAAACGGTAATAATGGTCACTATCAGTTCCTATTACCCCGTGTCCTGTTGAATCACAGACATCAGCCAAATGGCTGCCTCAGGCATCAACCTGTCCCTTGAACAGATACTACCGTAGGTAACAATAGTATCTGTCAATCCATATCCCTTCCAATGTGCATAGGTAAATATCAATACTTGGAGTGTTGGGTTCCTTGTGAACTTCTGTAGCCCCAAACCCTATTATGTCGGTTCGGGTCCAAAGTATTTTAATACTTTAGTTCACTCATTTGCTTGTTTAAATGCATATCTTGCAATTCCAATACATTTAGAAGACTTAGGTGTGAATTATTGTTCCACATCTTCCCTAGGTCCCAAGTAGAGCACCTAAGGATGCACCAATTTCATGGGCACTTTGCACAAGCTTATGTGCTCTCATGGGCACCCTGTCTTTACCACTACACCTTGCCTTCTAATGCTAATTCCATAACAAGTAAGCTCAACATGGTTCCATACCCAACTTTGCAACCAAGTTATTTCATCTACCTTACTCTCTTCCATTGATGGGTTATAATCATGCATATCTAGCCCTGCAACGTGTCAATAATGCTCACATTTCAAGCATTCAAACATCACACATTCACATATGCACATATATGCAACAATACCATAAAACACAATAACCCTTAGCTTGATTGTTAATTCCAAGCACACAATCCTAGTTTTGTAAGGTTTCTTGGTTCTAGTCTTCGTTAGGGTTCCCTTGTAGTAGCTTGTATAATCACCTAATAATTAATCATTTATACATTGATAAACCATAATTCAAGCAATTTTATAAGCCTTAAATGCTGGAAAATGAAACCCACATCTCAATTAATATAACCAGCCCTTGACTTGTTTTTCCTTCCAATTCGGATTACCTTGTCTGTTTGGGTTAATTTTTTCTAACATACAAACAAGGAGAATAACCAAATTTTCTAACCAATTCCAGCCCAAAGTAACTAAATAAAATCTGGAAAAACAAGGAAGAACCGTACCAATTCCCACACCTTGCACAACTTTCAGCCTTTCAGCTTCTGTTTTCTCAATTCGGCTTTCTTTTGCTTATTTGCTTCAATTTCCCAGTTGTTTAACAACTGAACCAAACCAGAAAATTCAGGGGAAATTAAATTACCCAGTTACGTGCAAGAAAGTTGAGCTCAAAATCTAGCTTCTTATGCATCAAAACCAAGTTTGTCACCAATTTCCCCTTCATTTGTGGTTAATTTCGATAGATTGGAGCTGATGGTGGTTCGGTCATGGAAGTTTGAGACACAGGAACTCGAGGCTGCGGCTGGTCAACGCATGACTGGTTTTAACCTCAAACCCATGTGCAATGCACCTGACTCCCTTATATGTGCTGATTTTAACCACTGACCCGGTTCGCAACAAGACGGAATTGTGAAGGGCTACTCCAGCATTAATGTGTCTCTGCACTTTGAATTACACGCCCGGTCCCCTACTTTGAGGGACGTGTAATTTACTCCTAGGGTCTATAAAGGTCACACTTAAATTACTCATGAACATAAAAGTAAGGGATAATTACAATTTGCCCACTAAGGTTTAATAAAAATTACACATTTCCACTCTTATTTCAAAAATATACACTTTATCCCTTGCTTTTTTAATGCGGTCTAATAACAATTTCTAAAATCTTAATTTAGGCATTACTGTAGCTATCTTATAATAAATTCAATTTATATGATACTTTTTTTTATTATTAATGAATATTTTAAATTACCAGTTTTCCTTTTGCTTTTTTAAATAGTATGTTTTAAATATCAATTAATTGTAGAAAAAGTATTATACAAATTGAATTTCCTTGAAGATGACTACCATATAGTCTAAATTAAAATTTTAGATGTTATTGTTAGACTATTTTAAAAATGTAGGTATAAAATGTATATTTCTGAAACATGAGGGGCAAAGTATAATTTCATCTAAACTTTAGGGGCAAGTTATAATTAACCCTAAAAGTAATTCCACTTTTTCCCGAGGATGGAATTGTAATCAATGAAAACTGTGACCCAATTAAATATTTTTCCATCCTCCATCCATTTATGCAAATAAAAATTGATCACCGTATGAAATGATGAAACTGCCATTATTGATCCGATTTTGTCTAAATGACTGATTTACGTATCATTTCTAAACTACTATACTCTACTAAAACCAAGACTTAACTTGTAATTAATAATCTAAGATTATAGTTACTAAAATAACAATAATTATCTTAGTGACTAAGGGTCGCTACCTTGAGGGTCTATTCACCAAAACCATGTTAGGTATCTGCTTTGGGTGGCTTGAATTGCAATATAGCCTCTGCTCAACTTTGGAGATCAATTTAATTTTGGACGTATATCATTCTACATATGTTTTGATTAGTTGAAGTTGTGATTTTGAGGCTCTTATATGTTAGGAATTGAACGAACGCTAGTCCAAGTAGTCTAACATTATAAACATACTAATAAAACAGTTCATATAACCAGACAGAACCATCGAAATGGTGGTTACATGATAGTGTTAAAGAAAACACTGACAGAAACATGACTGACACACACAAATCCACCTGTCACTCACAAACTATAAGAAACATAAATTAGTAGACAGTGGCATGTTATTTCACGATCATATTATAGGTAGGAGAAATATGCTTCCATTTGTGTTCTTAGTGGCCACATGCACAGTCAGTGCAGGTGCAGTTAGGTCCACACTTGCACTTCCCGTCGTTCTCTCCTGCAACCTCCATCACTTCACCCCTCATGTAGCTGCATCCAACATAAGAGAAGAGTCCATGGGATTCTCAGTATGGACGATTTATATATGCATGTGCATATACTCACATACATGTTCGTATGCAGATGTGAAAAGATGGTGCAAAACCAATGTATTAAATTATGGATGCAAAGTTTGATGCAGCGCTTGTATAACATATGCATGTTCATGCATGTCTTGTACTCCCTCTATCCCATATCTGTTGAACCATTTAGTTTGCTGTGGAGATTAAAAAAGTGAAAAAAGTTCATGTGTTGTTTCTACTTTTATCCTCAACTTTTTGCATATAAATCAAGAAAGTTGAAAAATGTTAATATTAAAATAATAGTTTGAAAGATAGTATAATATAAATAATTTGTTAAATTTGAAAATCTTGCAAAAGATTTGAAACTTTTGAAAATAAAATATGTTATAATAGCTTTGAGACAGAAGGAGTATAACTTTTGTTAGAAAAATGAAAAGATTTGGATCTTAGCTCATGAATGAATTGAAGTACCTCCTCTCGGTCTCAACAATCACAAGTCCATAGCTGCTTCCCTTCTTCCTGTGGTTAACAAGCATATAAAAAACCTCAGCTTCAAACCATCATGAACACTTGAAGGTGGACACCAAGTAGGTAGTAAGGAGATGAAGTGAGAAGGGGTGACTTACACGCACTGGCTCTTGTCAGCGCAGTCGCAGTTGCCGCACGTGTCTGACATGGTGAGTGATTTGAGCAAGAAACCGAGCAAATGCTAAATGAGGATTGTGAGTATGGATTGCTTGTGTTGATAAGCTTTGCGCCCATGCTGCTGTATTTATAGTTGCAGGCTTGCAGCTTAGGGTAAGAATACAGCTGGAGATGAGAAAGTGAGCCGGTTGGGTCGGGCCGGGTTGAGCCCACCAGGTTCACTATATTGGGATTTAAATGAATAATGATATATTCACCATTCAATATTTTTTTCCCAAAATAAATGATGTTTTTATACATTTATGCATCCCAACTTTTAGATTTACGTTTTAGCCTAAAATGGGATAAATTGACACTTAAATTGTAATAGAGTGATTAAAAAATTATAATACTGAAACATCTTATATAATATATCTATCTGACATAATATCCTTATTTATTTTTGAAAATAATATAAGTGTTTAGTGCTTTAAAATGACCCCACTTAAATTTGAAAAACATACAGGGAGTTTTTTTTTCTTTGTAAAATATCCAATCTGACCCCTAATTATTACGTCCACTAACTATATTTTCTCAGTCCATCCCTCATAGTGTGGGATGAAGGGATAGAGTATCTCAAATTAGTTAATATGATTTTCAATATTCGGATTCGGCCGAATTGGAGTCATTTAGATCAATTGGTTTTTAAGTCATCTCAACTTTTTGTTTGGTGCGCATAAAAAGTTAGAGAATGAGGCACGAGAGGAGCACACGCCTCTTGAAGGGCGGGCCTCAAGATTCTTGATAATGGAGATGGAGGTGCCGGGCTACCTATCCTCCTCTCATGTCGATTTCAAGCATCTCTATCGCTGGAAAAGATTGCCCATGTACTAACAATATCTATATCCTGTCCTTTTCATATTACTACGTCCGTCCAACAATTATGTTTCATTTTTTTATTTTAGGCTGTTCCACCGATCTTACATTATTTCCATATTTGATAAATTTTTCACTTACAATTTACTATACTACGATCATTCCAACTTTACTTTAATTTAAAAATTAAATAAACAAAACAAGAAAATCTGCCCTTGGTGTGATCTCCCGGCAGCATCATGGCTACGGCTAGAGGTGAGGAGATCGGTGATGCTGATGACAATGAGGAGAGGAGATCAGAGACGATGACAAGGCGACAAAAAGAGATGCAAGAATCATGCGAACGACAATGAGGTGAGATGACACGAAGAGACATGAGGAGATCGGAGCATCATGGGCAATGAGGTGAAATCCCGACCATGAGGCAAAATCAAGCTAACCATGAGGTGAAATTGGGGCAAAATCGTGGGCCACTAGATGAATCGATGATTCTTTGAACAAATTGCAAAAATCAGGTTGCGAGGAGCGATGGTGGCAAGGCGAGGCAAGCAACTATTGAGGCAAAGAAATGAACAACTACGAGGAAGAGACAAAGGGTTGAGGCCGTTGCGAGGAGTGATGGCGATAAAGGGATGTTGAAAAAGCGACCGTTGCGAGGCAAGGAACAATGGAGGGACAAAGGGTTGAGGCGACCATGCGGACACATTGAACAATGTACAGACAAGGGAGAAAGAGGGTAGAATTGGAAAGAAGAAGAAAAAAAGACACTTTTCTTAATATGCATGCAAAACCAAATTGATGGCCGAAGTGCTATCGCCCTGGTCCACTGACATCGGAGAAAGAGGGAGCCAAACACCTGATGTATACGACCTCGGAAGCCCCATCGTACCAACCTCGGAAAACTCCTATATCGCCTCTCCAGTAGAGGACGAATGAACCGACTTCGAAATAGTAAGACACCCCGAAGAAACGGTATCACCCCGGGGAAAGGTCCTTGCTCGTCCCCCTAAAAGGTAACGTCGGCCGAAGGGACCTCGGAGGAGCGATGGATGCCACGAAGGAGTCTCTGACATATTCGCCCGTACACACTAGACGTCGACCTCAAGCACTCTGACAGGCCACTGCAGTCTGCGCTCTGACACGCAGAGACACGCTTCTCGACAAACCACTGCCCGATAAAGCCTGCAGGCGGCTGGCCACTCTTCTGCTCAGAGGTACGGACGGCATCCGTCCATACACGTGTCACAATCCGAGGGGCTCATTTTTTCCTATTTACAGTAGGGGAGGCTCTTGGTAAAAAGGGGGCTTTTTGGGGCTCCAGGGTTCTAGCTTCCTCCTCTCTTTCCTCTGGACATGCCAGAAAAACTCCTCTGGCAAGATTCTTTTGCATACCAGAGAAATACTCCCGGCAAGTCTATTTTGTGCTTACTCTTTGTCATTTAGAGGCACTGACTTGGGCGTTGGAGGCTCCTCCCCGGAAAACTACTCCGGAGACCTCTTAACCCCTGTTTTCTGTATGTTTCAGGCCGGACTACTTTGGGGCGTCCCCTTTTCAGGCTCTTTCCAGCACTGGAAACCCTTCACGGCCACCGCTATCCACCATCGGACGGCCACGCATGACATTCCTCAGGAGGTCCCTGTTACCCCCGTCGTGGAGCCACGAAGGGAACACAAACGATGGCCAACCCAACGCCATCATTTGGCGCCGTCTGTGGGAAATTTCTAGGTAGCCGTGGTCGAAAACTCGGCGTTCTAAGGACAAAGGCTCCCTGAGGCCCCCGTCCGCCCCGGAGACTCGCCCAGCGGCAGAACAATTAAGAGCAGGGACTTCCCATCCCGAGGATGATTCTCCTCCGGATATCGTTGTGGCTTTCCTGCATAGTTTCCCACGTGTCGCCGTGGTCGAAGTAGTGCAGCGGGTAGGCTGAAGATGGTCGTGTGCAAATTCGAGCCAAAGTCTCATCTCTCAACCCTTTCGACGAGAGAAGTAGTGGTGACCCAAGAGTTCATGGGGAAAACAAAGAGTAGTGGGATGAGTACCCAAAGGATGTGCTTCCCCTCTGAACATGATGGACGGGAAAGGTAGAGTCGGTGCTATCCAGACCTCCCCGTTGAAAGAGTTCGGGCCAAAGAAAGGTTGTTGTTCCTCCGGCAGCAACACCGAATCCACTACCCTGAAAAGACGCCTACGCTTTGATATTAAACAGGCAAAAGGCTATGATCATACTCCAACGGACACACTACCATCGTCCAAAAATGAGCCGTCCCCGCGCGACGTCAGAGGGAATAGGGTAATCGGGCAAGTGCACCGAACTCCAAAGATATTACATCGCGCACAAGCCCAGAGGGGCAATATAACCCCAGGCGCTAGCAGACTATTGCCGAAATTCCAGAAATAGAAAAAGGGAAATCCAACGATGACCGAATATAGGTGAAATCCAGAAGAAGGAACTCCCAGCCGAAGAAATCCCAGGCGCAAAAACACTGCGGCGCAGGAACGGTACCTCGGAGGCCCGAGGATAGGGAAGTCACCTGAGTTTGCATATTCGGTTAATAAAGTGTTGAACCACCCAAGGCCGGCATTGCTAGGAATAAAAACCTAGGACAAGGGAAGGAAGAACCCCACAAAGAGACATCTCCCAAGAGTCCCGGAAAACCCTCGCGAAGTGGTGAAGAATGCAAAAAAATGCCCCGCAAAGAAGCATCTCCCAAGAATCCTGAAAATCTTCATGAAATGGTGAAAAGTACAGAAAATGTTCCGGATAGTCTTCCTTGATTAAAGAGGAATAACATCGGTAGGGAAGCCCAGGCTTGTTATAGAAAGGCATCGGCAGAAAGGGGTGCAGAGCAGCGCGCAAAAAAAGGTGCGAACAAATGCGTCCAAAAAGGGCGAGAATGGTAAAAAACGCACCAGCACCCGAAAGAATGCCTTCGGAATAAAATACCCGAAAGACTCCAGTCGGAGTGGGTAACCCCGAGAGACTACCCTCTGCCCTCTACAAAAAAGGGCAAATACAGTCCACTGCCAACAACGCCTAAAGTGTAATGCTATGATAAAGCAGTAAATTATTTCATTTCGCGAGACAAGACAGAACCCCTACTGATCAAGCAGGCAAAAGGTATACAAAAGCCTACTTAAAGGAACATGACGCACCAAGATGGCATATTATTGCCGGTAGCATAATGGCTTCAGTCTTTAGACGAAGGAGGCCAAAAAGTTCGCCATTAGCTCCGGAGTGAAATGACATTTCGGTTCACTAGCTTAGTTCTGAAGCAACAAGCAAGTGAAGTCCCCGAATAGAATTGTACACCAGGGACTACGGAAAAGTCGGGAAAAGTAAAGGGGAGAAGGTCCAGAATGGTCGAGAAAATTCCCTGTGGAAATTATCAAACAAACTTCCCGAAAAACCACAGGGAGAAAAAACCTTCCTTACTCGCCTGCAAAGACCAGTGCCCACTTGGAGCAATACAACTACCAAGTGAAGCGCGAGTGTTCGGTGGAAGAAAGAAATAGCCTCGGATTGGGGAACCAAACTCGAGCCACTCCCTGAAGCATGAACGAGCTCAAGAGAAGTGTTTTCTCCGTAAAAGGTGGCCGTGGGCGCAAAATTGCACCGAACGCCAAAAGGAGATCTCATGCTCCGAAAGGCCAAGACAGAACCCCGAGAACTACCTCAGGGGAGAACTTCGACCACTAGGAAAAAGGACCTCGCTTCTCGGTTTGACGACTGAAATCGACTGATTAGCCAAACACCGAAGGAAGAACGAGCTCGGGAGGAATGCTCGGCAAAGAAAGAAATAGCCTCGGATTGGGGAACCGAACTCGAGCCACTCCCCGAAGCATGAACGAGCTCAGGAGAAGTGTTTTCTCCGTAAAAGGTGGCCGTGGGCGCAAAATTGCGCCGAACGCCAAAAGGAGATCTCATTCTCCGAAAGGCCAAGACAGAACCCCGAGAACTACCTCAGGGGAGAACTTCGGCCACTAGGAAAAAGGACCTCGCTTCTCGGTTTGACGACTGAAATCGACCGATTAGCCAAACACCGAAGGAAGAACGAGCTCGGGAGGAATGCTCGGCAAAGAAAGAAATAGCCTCGGATTGGGGAACCGAACTCGAGCCACTCCCCGAAGCATGAACGAGCTCAGGAGAAGTGTTTTCTCCGTAAAAGGTGGCCGTGGGCGCAAAATTGCGCCGAACGCCAAAAGGAGATCTCATTCTCCGAAAGGCCAAGACAGAACCCCGAGAACTACCTCAGGGGAGAACTTCGGCCACTAAGAAAAAGGACCTCGCTTGATCCAGGGCGAGGTCCGAAAGAGAGCATTATCAGCTTGGCAGCGTCAAAGGGAGAAAATCGAGAAATACCCTAGAAGAGTTCTATACTTAGAATTTCATTCTATACTTAGAATTTTTAGATGAACAAGCTATACTTAGAGAAATTTCTCTTTTCTCCTGTACAGGTTACCCGCCGAACAAAGCTGAAGCACACGTGCTCGAAGGCTATGTTTTCCTTCTAAAAAAAAAAAAAAAAAGAGGTTGGCACGACGTCCATCAAAGGCAATCAACGAGGACAGACTAGTGTTCGCCTGAAAAGTCTCTGATAGCCGAGAAAGCGAGATCGGCCAGCAGAAAGGGCAAGGAATGGCTTTCCGAAATCCCCTAGCCGAAAGTAGCCAGGGCAACTGGAAAACAAAAATTGCTCAAGCCAGACAAAGCGAAGAAATGAAGAAAAATCCATTAAAGAAGGTCTTTGGTACAAGAGGAGTACAAGAGAAGCACGAAAATGAAAAACCCTAGGATGTCTAAGGATCCCCAGCGACGCGAGAAGTTCCGGCTCCCGTGTCTCTAGCCGTCGCCTTCGGCGCAAGTAGAGGAACAGGTGGCAGGTTGAGGTGATCAGCTTTCGACCAAGTCCACCGAGGACCCTTGGGAATATCCAGGGCCACAAGAAAGGAGGTCTCGAGGTCCGGGTATCGTTGCAGAAATTGATGACGAGCTAGACAGAAGCCGTCCTGAAAGGACACCTTCGACATTTGGACGGCTTTGTCCCTTTTCTACGTCTAGCAAGTCCGCCTCATTCTCAAGACCAGCAACCTCTTTCTCGAGACCCAGGATCTCCTCCTTAAGATCGGCAATCCTCCTCACCAATCCCTTTACGTTCCTTCTCTTCATCGCACTCCTCCTCAGAAAATAGACCCTGGCTTGAAGAGCCGCTTTTTCGGCAAGAGTTTTCTTCAGAAGGGCAGCTTCTTCTTCTTTCTCCTTCTGAATAACCTCATTGGCCGAAGTCAAACGCACAACCTCCTCGCCAAGGTCCCGCATTTTGCGGGAAAAGTCCTTCAGGAGGTCCGATTGGCCTATCAGGAACTCATCCCGGAGCTGGACCACCTCCTCCCTGGCTATGCGCCTCAACTCGACATTAGCTATGTCCGAGTTAATACAGAAGAGCCTGGCCTTCTCTAGTTCACTTTCAGCCCGAGCTCGGGCAGAAGACTGCTCTGCCGCCCAAACTCGGAGGTGCTCACTGTACCCCAAAAGCTACGAAGAAGAAGGAGAAAATCCTCAGTAAAAGCAGCATAAGGGAAGGAAAAACACTTGGGCAAAAAAGAGGAGGCCAAAAGGATCACCTGAGCGGCGCGCTCAGAAACTCTAGCAGCGAGGATATCCCCAGAAGCACACTCCTCGGCAACTGCCTTAGAAGAAGCCTCGGTAAGAACACCCCGCGCCATCTGGGGAGCCATCTCTTGACAATCCCTGGAGAACAAGTTCATGTCCTCCGTGAAAGACCAAAACGGCTCCCTCGGAACCTTGTCTTTCGGGAGAAGGGAGTCCCAGAGAGCCCGTCTTCGGGCATGGTCAACCATCCATACTGGGGCCGCTCGGTCCTCTGCAAAATGGAGGGGCGCAAGTCAGGAAGGGCCCCTGAAAACACAAGTTATGAGGGAGGAGGTGTCAAAAAAGAATCCGACGCAAACCTGGCGCAACCCCGGTAGCATCCTCCACAAAGGCCGGAATGTACTTGCCTTTGTCCTTGCGACGTCTCTCCAGCTTTTTAACAGTAGGACTCTCGGGCAAAGAGCATAAAAGCTCCACCGACGAGGTAAGAATCGACGGAGTGAAAAGGGTGACTACTCCGGCGGGCACCTCGGCTGCAGCAGTATCAGCCTGAGAAGATGTCGCAGCTACTTCGGAGGGGGCAGCAACCCAGGTGGATATCGGAGTGACATAACCATGGCGAAGGTTGCAATAGCGTCGGTGGAAGTGGCTATCGCATCGGTTGAGATAGCAACCTTGGTGGAGGTAGCAATAACTTCATCGACCTCCACCACATCTTCCGAAGGTGCAGTAAGGGCTCTCTTCTTTGACTTCTTGGCCGAAGATGGTTCTCTCCCAGTAGACTTACGTCTTTTGGAGCCACTTTTCTTTGCTTGTTCTCCCTTCTCTACCTGACCAAGGAAGAGACTCTTGTAGTAGGCGGCAGAATCGTTAGCCATCTCTGAAAAATGGGGAAAAGCATCAGTATGAGTCCAAAAAGGGCACTGAAGCTGAAGATGTGAGTCCAAAAACGGTTAGCCAAAAAAGGAGCTTCTGGGAAGAAAGGAAAACGTCAGCAAAAACTGAAAAAATACGACTTCGGGAGGCTGAGAAGTTAGCTGAAGTCGAACGATTCCCGAGGAAGGCACTCACGAAAAGCCTTGCCGAACTCAGGATTCCTGGATGCCGTCGTAAATAATGGCCGGAAATCGCTCCGCCGTGCAGACCGTCGCTGAAAGAGATGGAAAAGGCGAGAGAAAATGAGAGCAAGGGTGAGAGCAAAGAAAAAACAAATGAGAAGAATGGCAAGGGGAGGCTTATATAGAGCAGGGAAGGGCAATTGAAAAGGCGTCATAACTGTTGCGTGAGAGTGAAACGTCACCATGATTACTCTTCCCGCGCAAAAGAAGTGCAATCCTAAGTGACGCTTGCCAAGTGTCAATCATCGCGAGAAACTAGGGCACGTTTTCTGACATCCTGAAGATTTAGGTGCATCCCCAAATTGACACGCCCAGTTTCAAGGCATGACAGTCCACTGATTTAAGACAGAAAAAAATAAGATTGGAAATCTCGAGGACGCCGAAAGTCAGGTATGCGACATCCGCCCGAGCGGACTATGCCCTTAAAATGGCGAAGTACCTTCCTTGCAAACGATATAAGCCGGATCCTCTGAAAAGTGCTCCTGAAAGGGCTACAAGCCGAAGTGACACTCCGGCTTTCCGAAGGAGGGCATGTGATGGCCAAAGTGCTATTGCCCTGGTTCACTGACTTCGGAGAAAGAGGGAGCCAAACACCTGATGTATACGACCTCGGAAGCCCCATCGTACCAACCTCTGAAAACTCCCATTTCGCCTCTCCAGTAGAGGACGAATGAACCGATTTCGGAAGAGTAAGAACACCCCGAAGAAACGCTATCACCCCGGGGAGAGGTCCTTGCTCGTCCCCCTAAAAGGTAACGTCGGACGAAGGGACCTCGGAGGAGCGATGGATGCTACGAAGGAGTCTCTGACATATTTGCCCGTACACACTAGACGTCGACCTCAAGCACTCTAACAGGCCACTGCAGTCTGCGCTCTGACACGCAGAGACACACTTCTCGACAAACCACTGCCCGATAAAGCCTGCAGGCGGCTGGCCACTCTTCTGCTCAGAGGTACGGACGGCATCCGTCCATACACGTGTCACAATCCGAGGGGCTCATTTTTTCCTATTTACAGTAGGGGAGGCTCTCGGTAAAAGGGGGCCTTTTGGGGCTCCAGGGTTCTAGCTTCCTCCTCTCTTTCCTCTGGACATGCCAGAAAAACGCCTCCGACAAGATTCTTTCCCTTCTGTGCATACCAAAGAAATACTCCGGGCAAGTCTATTTTGTGCTTACTCTTTGTCATTTAGAGGCACTGACTTGGGCGTCGGAGGCTCCTCCCCGGAAAACCACTCCGGGGACCTCCTAACCCCTGTTTTCTGTATGTTTCAGGCCGGACTACTTGGGGGCGTCCTCTTTTTAGGCTCTCTCCAGCATCGGAAACCCTTCACGGCCACCGCTATCCACCATCGGATGGCCATGCACGACATTCCTCAGGAGGTCCCTGTTACCCCCGTCGTGGAGCTACGGCGGGAACACAAATGATGGCCAACCCAACGGCATCACAAATGATGCACAATTCATGGGATGAGGGAGTATTAAAAAATCTAAAATCAGTAACTTGATTGGAAACTTTTTTCTTTTGTAATTAGTTTTTTGGGTACTTTAGAATTACTCCTAATCGGGTACTTTACAGTTAGCCTGAACTTATATTTATGTACAATTACTTTTTCTTTTTTGGGTTTAGAAATCTATACTTTTTTTACACTATGATGTTCTCCATCACTAGTGGTAGATGAGGTCATCTTGAAAGAAGTCGGTGCGGTGATCTTTTGAAAGAAGAATAAAGTTGGTGTGGTGATCCTTCAGAAGAAGTAGCTTGAAATAGAAAAAAAAAGCTACGGGTTTCAAGGTTTTTCCAGGGGAGCCCCTAATGCTCAACTCAGACAAAGAGTTTAAAGGATTCTAAAAAGGTAGAACACAAAAGAGTGAAAATGAGCTTGGTTACCTCGAAGTGGAGAAGTACCCCATATATATAGGGCAAGGGAGATGAAAAGGCCATTGTGCGATTTCCAAGATCAGGTGTGATATGTATGTAACTGTATTCAAAATTTTGGAACTAGTACCCTGATGAGCCGATTGCCAACAGTTCCTTTGGCACCTAAGGTTGACGCCTTTGTAGTGCCACTTGTCATATGGGCGTAACGGTCTATCCAAGGTCCTATGAGAGACCTTTAGGGCTACTCACTAGTGTTGTCTTACTAGCAATACTAGGTGGGGGACTCAAACTTACTTTGGCTGAGGTTTGCCTTCTACCTTCCGAGGACATGCTTATGCTGGTGTTCCCATTAGTTCCACTAAGTAAGCCACCCTGATATTTCATGAGGAACCCCGGTTGTAGGTGATTACCAAGGTCTCATATGCACTCTAAAGAGGCTATGTGGGGACCTTGATGGGTGACTACCACGGTCCTTTATATGTTCCAGGATAGGGCTTTACATCAAGGGACCTTAGTTTTACCAAGGTCCCTTTATGCCAATTTCTCTTAGGTAATCATGGCTCATGGTGCGATAGCACCTTGTCCATCACAGTATCTCATGACAACTTTTGAAATTATAATTTAAATTGTCCAATATATATATTCTAGTAAATTTAGGTTTTTGGTATATTTTGAAAGCTAATTAACATATAAAATGTATTGCTTTATTTATAGATAGAAAAAATTGATATTTAAAATATCCATTAACTTTATAAAAATATTGCTTATGTTGCTAAGCTTTGCGGCCATGCTGTTGTATTTATAATTACAACTTAGGAAAAAAGTACTGGTAGAGATAAAAAAGTGGTCAGTCTCGTCGGTTAAAGTTTACTCATGAATATATTGGGTTTTAAATAAGGTTTTAGATCTCGTAGTAGATAATGTACCATTTTTTTAGTGATATGGTATAGTACTGGAATCGATATCGTACTGTCCTAGATGTATTAGTTTTAAATAATTTAAACATATATACATATATGAAAATCAAATATATACATATAGAACATACCAAAATTTGAGATTGTAAGAGTGTAAAGTATAGGTTATATTTATGTAGATTAATTTAGAGTTTTTATCATATAAATATTCTACTATATATTATAAAGCCATAATATAAAAAATAAAAGTACACATTTTCTTTCAAATATTAGTAAATTTTTGTTATAAAATTAATTAATTACATAGACTTATAATATATTTTACATAAAAATGTCAAAAAATTGAAAAAATAAAAAATTTGATTCTATATAGTCGATTTGTCATGAGGTAGCTGATGCATCTGGTATTGGTACAAAGAACAACTATTGTTTTTACTATCCTGTACCATTTCTATGCCGGTAACAATTACTACCCGTATTGACCAATATGGTACAAATTTTAAAACCATAGTTAATATTAATAATGCTGTACTCACTTCATCTCATAATTAATGATACTATTTAAAAGAATCTTGATCTAAATGATGCTTTTATCCATACATTATGCATCTTCTAATTTTTAGATTTACATTTTATCCCGAAATACAATAATTTAATACTTTAGTTGTAATAGTGTTAGAAAAGTGAAATACTCAGACACAGAGCCAAAATTTTAGATTGGAGGATGCGGGAGTTATGAATTTTTAATATAAAATATATATATATAAACAAATTGTGTCAAATTAAAAAATGATTTATTAAAATTGTAATTCAAACTCTTACAATAAAAAATATTGAAACTTACTAATTTCAATCTTAATGTAACAATTTTAGCATGAGATCAATTAAAATTAATAATAAAAGTAAAAAACTGAAAAAAAATAACTCACATAAATTAGGTAGTGGGTGGTGTAGGTAATGGATAAGTTTCAAATGCAAATTCCAACTAGCAAAAATTGTTGTGGTAGCTATGAGACTCTTTGTTGTGGGGTGCAACAGCAATGATTTTATACTATTTGGAAAAATAAAAAAAAATTACCATAAAACCACTAGATAAAATCAATAAACATACAAGTTAAAACATAACAAAAAAATTTGTTATATGATGTTTCGCCACTCTCTATTACTGCAAGCTCTTCGTTTTCTAGTTGTTTTATATGATCTTTTTGTCTAGATTTTTTACGCCCAAAAAATAAAGTCAATTATGTGGCATTTATATGTGCACTAATATGACCACTTATTCTTTCCTCACATCCTAAGTCAATTCAAATTTGAGTTTAATAAGCAATTTGATTGACGTGGCAGTAAAAAAATTTAAAAACTAATTGAATTTTCAACTGCAAGGAAAAATTTAGGCTAAAAGATCAATATTGGATATAAATCTTTACATTAAAAAAAATTAAAATTACTATTTTTTTCTTTGTTTACTATTTATGTTGTTATATGTATTATTTATCATTAATTTTCTGAAACAATTCATAAAATATACATCATACATATATAATTAGGAAAAATATTAGGCGGGGCGAGACACCCCAGCCTCTTTGCTATGGACCCTTTTAGGTACAGGCATTGTAACTATACGAGCGGTTTTCTTTTTTGCCCTGACCTTTTCAATTTTATACAATTAAGGACCTAAGAATTAAAATTTGCAATTAATTCATGAAACAATTAGTTAATGACTTTAATAGCAAAATGGCCCAGTACATTCAAAACACAAATTATGCACGAAGGTAAACTGGAAATATACACACACTTCATTAACTTGAAATACAAACTTACAGAAAACTAATGAAAACTAGTTTACCACATATAGATGAAGAATAAAAGAATGATTACAAGCTTATACTATTGAACTAGAAGTACAAGCTTCAACAAGATTATCACCACTTTGATACAGGTACAAGCACTCCACTTAAACACTAAATAAGAAAATGCAAATCCTGGAGGAAATAAGAAAAACGTCCAACACATGGACTACAAGAGAGAGAGAGAGATAAATTTTTTTTGGATGCCTTCAACTTTGGAGGATGGCTCCTTAAATAAGTAGAGATCCTTGGCCTTTATGATAATGCTAAGCAATTCTTCTCTAATGAGTGAGCAAAGCAACCTGGAACCACTAGGGTGGTGGCCGGTGGGTACTCCAATAATTTTGGCTGGTGAAAACTTTAATAATTTGGGCAAGCTAGCAAGCTGCTTTCTTTTCTTTCCTTAGTTTTTGTTGACACTTGTTTTATTCATGTGAAAGTAAAAAAGGGTTGAGTTGGAGATGCCTTTACTGTGACCCTGTTGAGCTGTTGTTGTAAAAGGAGGATATGAGGCTTTCTTGGTTCTTGAGTTGCTTTTACGCAGACTTCAAAATTCTTTCCTTAATTATTGAGGTAAAAATTTCACTATCTTTGAATTTACCTCCTTGGTAAAATCTATTAAGAAAGATATCTAGAAAATATTCATTTGGATTTTCTTCTTCATCAATTTTATCAATTTTATCAAATTTGATATTCTTGAGTAGATATTGATTAAGGACACATTTGTCCCACCATTTTGAATCTCAAATAGGTTTTAGGCATGGAGTGAAGTAGGGATCATAATCCACTCCTTGTTTTTCATAGTGCCATTGGAGAATCCATGGAATATGGTTCATAACAACAAAGAAAAAAAATCTAGGAATGGCACTCTTTGACATTTTCTTGTAGAATTGTTTCTAGAACATGCAAAATCTTTCAAAGGACTTCACAACTTGTTCTAGGAAAGAGTCTCTGAATAAACCCTTTAAAAAAATACTAGTTGTAAAACTAGTTAGGGAATTTTCTCTACTTGCTTTTGAACAAAATCATCCAAAAATGTTAGTGGTCTCTATTCTAGATATGGAAAACTTTATCCTAAGATTTAATATTATCCTAATATGAGAACAACAGATTCTCATATTTTTCTCTGGTCAAGATTCTTCTTCTAGAAGGAACTCCCCATTCTTCAAATGTAAAAACTTTTAAGATTTTCAAAGAGGAAATTCCAATTTCTGGAATATATTATTCTAAAAGTTCTTCATCACAACTTTTATGATTAATGGTGACCTTAGCTCTTCTTGGTTTATGTTCTATTTCTATAGAACCAATCTCTTGTTAGATCAGTTCAAAGCATGAAGGATTCTTGAGTGGCTGAAATTGCCACTGAGGACTTTGGTGGTTTGGCCAGTATTTCTCTACCAATTCTATGACAGAAAGATGTTTCATATCTTTATCTTCTGGGAAAATGAGACATTTCCTACCAATTTATTGATATATTGTAGATATACCCAAACTATGCATAGAGATTTCTTGAGACTTTTATGGCCTTGATGGATTATTCTTTTGATAGCTTTCTCGGGAATTACTCTGGTAATTTCTATAATTTTTTTTTCTTGGGAAGGTAATAGTTCATCATTACCATTATAAAAGTCTCTTTTCTTGGAAGAGTTTTCCTCAGATTTGTTTTAGTAGGAAGACTTATTCTCTTTAGGGATTTCTAGATGCATATGTTGTTGAGCTAAAATAGCTCTAGTCATATTTGCATCCATTTCCACATCTGCTTCCATCATGCCTTCATTGATTTCTTAGTGAAGAATAGCCTTGTTATTTTAGTTCAATTTTTTTTGTCATCTTCTCTCTCTTGCAAAAATTCTCTAGCAAAAAAAAAATTAGGTAAAAAGTTGGTTTCTCTCGTAATATATCCGATATCAAAATTAAAAGCAGATAAAACAGCTTGCCATCAAGCAAAAATTTGCTTAAAAGCTAAATTTTTAACATCTTTAAACAAGACATCCTTAGTTGGCTTACAGTTAACTCTAATTAAAAATTTCTTGTTGAGGAGATCTTCCTCAAACTTTATAACATAAAGGACAATTTCTAGAACTTCCTTCTTAATGGTAGCATAATTCTTTTGAGCTTGATTCTAAACTCCTAATGTGAATCTAACTAGTTGTTCTTTTCCACCTTTTTCTGTTTTAATATTCAACTATAGCTAATATCAGTTGCATTCATTTCAACTATCTTAAAGGCTTCTAGATTTAGAATATTAACACAAGGAATTTGTTTAATTCTTTTTTTAACTAGCTGGATAAGTTTAGTTTGTTCTTCAATAAACTCTAGAGGATTTTCTAAAATAGAGGTTTACAATCATTGTCAAGATCTTATAAAAATCTGTAACAACATTTAAACTTCCTAAAAATCTTTGCAATTTTTTTTTCCTTGATTTTGTCAGGACACTTATCAGCAAAACTTATTGATCTATCAATAGACTTAATTATTAATTTATTAATTATATGAATTATGACCTAAGAACCTAATTCTCATTTGGAACAACTTCATTTTCTTTGCTGATATTACAAGTCCTGCATCTTATACTATTTTTACAAATTTGTTTATATGCTTCCAATGTTGATCAATCGATTGAGAAAACACAAGCACATCATCATCAATGTAAATAATAGTAACAAAATTATAAAGATTAAAGAATTCATTCATAATTTTTTGAAAATTTGATGCGGTATTCTTCAACCCAAAAGACATTATATTCCATTCATAATGCCCAAAAGGAACATTAAATCTTATTTTATATTTATCTTTTTCGGCAATCTGAATTTGCCAGTATCCTAACTTCATATAAAATTTTGAGAATATAATAGCATTATGCGATCTAGACAACAAATCTTTCTTATTAGGTATTGGATACCCAATCCATCTGAGGACTTTATTCAGAGGCTTATAATTAATTACTAGTCTTGACATTCCTCTTTTAGTTTCTAAATTCTTAATCACATAAAAGGCAGAACAACTCCATGGTGAAGAGCTATTTTTTATCAATTTCTTTTCTAACAAATCCTAAATTTCATTCCTACAATGAGTCATTAATTTTTCATTCATTTGGATAGCCCTAGACCTGGTAGGAATATTTTTCTTATTAAAGTCTAGTTCATAAGGGAGATTCACAATATGTTTTTTACTTTCCTAGAAAGCATTGGCAATTAGTGCAAGTCTTTAGGGTACCATTTACTTTTTATTCACTCCTAACTTCAAATTCTTGAAGTTAACTCTTGGATTTATAAGCCCTCTTACCTTAGTTGTAGATGCTTGGAGAATTCAATCTTGCCTTACTTGGTAACACTTAGTAACTAGTATGCAACACTTCTTAGAATTTGACTGGTCATAACTATCTTAAAGCTATCCTTCCTTAAACTGTCCCTATAGTACATAAAGTACTCATTACACCATAGGAACAAATTTAATCAACTTAAGGTGCAACTCATGGCATGACTTACTAATTGTTCCACGTAAGTCACGCTTACCCTCAGGATACTCCTAAAGGTCATTTCTGACTGGCATGGTTAAGTCAGCTTTTGTGCTCCTAACCAAACCTCTTTCTAAGCATTGTCACACCAATAAATAAACCGTAACCATAGATCACAACAAACTTGCTTCCCCTTAGCTTCTAGGCAAAACCTTAACCACTTTAAGGGTTTAATAAAAAATTCCCCATTTTGGGCTCTTATGTGTTCATGTATCTACACTTATTTGCAATCCTAGCTTTCTAAGCAGGGTAGTCACAACCATAGACATAACAATTTAAACAACAAAAACTACTTTCCATTATGCTATAAACTTAAAAAGGTACCTCTTTCTGTTGTCGGCTCCTTGACCAATCAATTGGTTTGAGTAAGTCTTCTTGGTTGCCTTTAAGTAATGGCAGTGCTTCTCAGTGACTAAGGCATTCTTAAACTTAGCCTTATTTTGGCCTTGACCTTAAACATATTCATGCCCTTAGTGCTTTACCTTCTTGGTTTCCAAGCACTTGGCATATGGCCCCCTTTTTCAGTTCATATTATTCTTAGTTCTTGCTTGGGTTCCATGGACTCCAAATTAAATGATCCTTACTTGAGCTTTTGCTTCGAACCTCAACTTACCTTGGGGTGGCAATGTTATTTTCTTAGCCTAGGTGCACTTATAGTCTTAATGCACCTTTGCCCTTACCCCATGGCCTAACACCTTCTTGGTGTCCATATTAGCCTTTGCCTTTGGGTATTGATGGTTCACTTGGCCTCAGTGAACCCTAAGTAACTTAGTGCTCTTTGGCCCTTACCCTTGGGCTCTTCGACTACTCATCAAATTCTACCCTTATCCACATAACTGCTAACATTTCCTTGACCTTGGTATTGCCTTTAGGGTAAGGATTCCTCCTTTGATCTCAGTGTACTAGTAGGCCTTAGCAAACTTCAACCTTTACCTATTAGGTATGAACCACGGTCTCCTCTCATTCGAGGGCTGGGTATGCTCCTTAGGTTACTTACATCATAGTGTTATTTGGAATGTACAAAAAAATTACCACATTCCTTAAGGCTAACACCATAGGGCCACCGAGACCTTTGCTCGATCCCTTGCCTCAATACAAACATCTTATAGGGTTCTCATTGATATACCTACAAACAAAGTTAGACAACAACTCCAGCAATACTTATAAGTAGTATTAACCACATTTAACACAAGGACACATTTGGATCTTTGTCACTTACTGCATCTACTAGGACCACCGACCTGCTTTGATACCAACCATGGCAGAACAGGGTCTCAATGCCCTAATTTGCTAACACCGGTAGACTTTTTGAGAACTATGATCCCTATTACGTTACAATTGGCTAGTTATTACTCGTGAAATATCTTAAATCATTTCGTGCAACTAGTTACTTAGCCTACCCTACATAAAAAATATGTATGGGTCGTCCTGGCTATGCAATAACAATTAAATAACTAATCTATAATAAAATAATGTCATGGCCTTTATAATTAAGAAACAAATTACTTCAAGCCAAGATGTAAAAACTTTAGTTGCTTTAACTTGAAGTAACAACTATGTGCATACATATCAATCTTATATGCACCCAAACGTAACCTTAGTGTTATATACACCAATGAACACTAGTAGAAGCATTCTCTTTGCATAAAAATACCATACATATAGAAGAAGTTACATATATCTACTAAGATCCATCCTTAACTCTTTACCCAAGTAAGCTAGCTTCAAGTAATGAGCCATACTTTCCCTGTACTCACTTAACCTCAAACTAAAAGGTGAACACTTTAATCAGCACTAGCTTATTCTACAAGTAGCTTAGAAACTTGAAATTTCATACTTAAATAGTACCTTCCAACCAATAAAACTTAGCCATAACAGTTGCTCCTTACCAACTGTTAAGCCCGATTAGCCCATTTAATACTTGCACAACACTTAAGGGGTGATTACTAAAAAAGTACTTAGTAAGGGATTTGACACCTGCAGGGGAAAACACATGCAATCATGAAAAGCATAGCAAATATAGATATAACATACAGAACAATCAAGCAATAAACAACACAACTAGAAACAAGAAAAGAACAACAAACAATGCAAATAATGGATGGATGGATGGTGGATGGATGGATGAAATATGCATATGTAAATGTACTTAGGACTTCCTTACACCTGTAAGTGCTAATCTTGCCATTAGCTCTTATGCTGCACTTTAGTAGTTATAACCCAAATGTAGGTTATCACAAGTAATAAAATCTCAGGAGTTCGAGTGTCGAACCACAGGAAAGTAAATTAAGAAATATAAATTACACAAGTAAAGAAACATTTGACAAAAGTTGTGAACAATTGTGTTTAAAAGCTCAATTTCAAGAAAATAGCTAAGGTTAGGGGGATCCACTTTTAGTATATCAATTATGATTAATTTTAGCCTATCTTGCCACTCAACTGGGATCCATACATAAATGAGGTCCCAATTGGGGAATTAAGTAATCAAATTCTAGAATTGTTAGGCATGAGTTAGCATTAGCTTTCATTGATCTTATAACACCAACACTTGTAAATGAGTTCAAGTATCCATCATGTCAACCTTTGAGCACAATAACTCAAGATTCTAATATAGCCGGCATAGTCATGTTTTACAGAGGTAATCAAGTATTTTTTATACTAATGATTCAACTATTATGAATCAAGAATCTTACTTAATAAGGAGGGTGGTTAAATCGATTAAGAAAATAAATACCATTAACTTTGAAATCCATTTAAATTAGTGATAACCTTTATACTAAAAGCTTTACCCTTTTACCTTAGCAAAAGGATGATTAGTTAGTCATGATAAAAGTAAACAACATGTATGAAGATGAAATAAACATAGATTAAAAGATCAAAATAAGGAGAAGAGGAAAACACATTGAATAGAGCTTTGGGATTAAAAAACAAGAACAAAAATAAAGAAGAAAAACTAACTTTGATACAAGAGCTCTAAAATGGCCTAAGAACCATACTAATTTCATTCTCCCCCTAAGCTGCCTATTTATAAAGCATTAGGATAGGTGAAATAGTAAATGATAGACTAGATTAGTAAAAGGTAGGTAAATACAAATAAAACAAAGGAGGGCTGAAACTTATTTTAATTTTTGACCATCATACATATCGATTTAGCTTTTCCTCAAAGCATGAGATTTATAGACCTCTTCTTTAGTTTCGAAATGATGGCTTGATCATTCAAAACTAACATTTTTAGCTCAAGTTATGATTTTTCTACCGAAATTGCTCTTTAGCACGTGGTAGAATAAATGGTCTCATTTATAATTAGATTTCGGCAATGAAAACGATCAAACTTGCTCTTAGCCTATGAGGGAGAGTTGAAGATCTATGTGTTGGCTTTCAGATAAATTTGGAATACATCAGTTCTGACATCTATAGCTCTAGATATAATTTTTCTCATAAAGGATCATCAAGTGATGATTTTATCCACCTACATTAAAAAATTATTATTTAATATTGATGAATAGTAACCCGCATATGAACAATAAATACATATATGAACAGTAGCCTTCGTATGAACAACGCAATCTAGTGAACAATAACTCCGTGTTTGGATAGTAAATACGTACATGAACAGTAAATATGTGTGAATAGTAACTAGTGGAAAAACAGCTCAAATTAGAGAAATTAATCATACTCAAAGTGTATAATGATAATTTAAACCCTTAATAGCAATGCACTTATAAGTATTCATCATCTTATGGCTGGGGTACTTGGATACTGGCCATTGTATCCAATGTTAGCACTTAACTAACCCTATGAAGTCCTTTTATGGGTGCCTTAGAGCAGGTCATTACCTACTCAACCCTTGCCCAGCTCTGATGGGCTCCTTAGAGTAAGTCATCACTTATTTCCCTCTTACCCATCTTTTATACTAAACTTATTATGAAGGATAGCTGCTTTATATGGCCCGACTTGCCAAGCTCCTAGAGCTTAGCTCAGGGCTCCTTAGTGGATTACGTACCAAAACACAAGATTTGGTTAGGATCTTCATAGGTTTACTCTTTATTTCTCGAAGGTCTAACACCTCCTACAAGGGCTAATGAAAAATCCAAAACCCGCCTTAATCCATTTAGTGCTCCCTTAACAACTTAAGCACTTTAACCTCCTTAGTCACCCTACCTTACCCTACCTTAACCACACTTCCTAGCTACCACCTAAATAATGCATAATTCCTGACTTAGGAATCTGTTCTAGACCCAATCAAAGCTACAGAATATATTAGAATGGCTTAGGGATGATAACCGAAAGATTAAGCTGTTCTTGGGGTGCCCTGAGCTTGAGGGGCTTGGTCCTTGGTGGCGCCATTGGCAATGCGTCGCCAAAGGCAAAATCTCCCAAGTTGCCTTGAGCATCATTGGCAACGCGTCCTCACCACTGACGATGCTTCGCCAATGCCTTCCCAGCATTTCATGACTATATGCTATCTTACACAAAACTTGCTCAATCCTTCAATCCTCAAAGCCAATTCATATGTTTTTTGTTTCTACTTCATTACAACATGTAATACTACATTTATATACATTTTTTGAGCTAAATTAACATGAAACCCTTACATCAAGTTATCCTGAAAGCAAGAAGCAAGCAATAAGCACACATGACCTCAATGGAGTTCCTTTAAGTTCCAAGCTTGAATTCAACCAAATGAGGCACCAAGTGCATGAAATTAAGACCATTTTTAACCATATAGCAAGCTTAGAACTAACCCACAAGGATAATAGAGGCTTACCTTAACGTTTGAACCAAAAACTTGAAAGAACAACTTCAAATGCACCAAATACACCAAAGATGAGCTAGGGGCTTATTGGGATGGCTTTGGGACCTTTACTTTTCATGAAATTTTGGGTGATTTGGGAGCTTTGAAGATGGAGAGCTATGTAAGAGAGGAAACCATGAAAATGGTGGATGAAGGAGATGATAAATAGTTTCATCTCCTCCAATTATATAACCAACTACTCATAATTAGTCCATTTTTGCTCATCTTGTTACTTTGGCCCTAAATCTTGTTTTTATTGAACTTGGACCACTTGAGCCTTCACTAAACTATCCCTCTTAGCCCCAAGAAATGTTTTGCATGCTTGTACACTTAGCCCCTTAGCTTTCTTAAGCTATTATTTTCCTTTTAAGACATAACAGCTCAATTTCCACACTCATTGCATTTTTATCCCCTAACTTCCACTTTTGATTCAAATGGCTAGAAACACTTATGGTCTTAACTTATTTATCTCAAAATACTTGCATGAACCTAGTTCCATTGAAATTATGGTCATCCACTGAATTGGTCCAAAATTACCATTTTGCCCTTTTCACGCATTATGTGCCAATTATAGTTTAGAGCTCAACCTAACCTTACTTAACTTTCTTTCCTTGCTTAATAAAACTTATTTGAGGAAAATAACTTAGGATTTACTTACCTTAGTATTTGAACTAGAGGAAGTACTTTGAGAGCTTTTACATTTTCCCTTCCTTTGAAAATTTAGTCCTCCAAGTTTCGATTTTGAACCGAGCATAACACTTGGATGATAATCCTCTTACATCTTACTCAGTTTTTTTACACATGTTCTTTTCCTTACTATGGTTGCTTATAGCTCTTTAAACACAAGCTCATTTCATATTATTAGCTTCTTGACCTGTCGGTCAAGCAACTTCTTAAGGTGCTCCTTAGGAGACCTCTCCTTGGAGACATTACTTATAGGGTGGGCACCTTGCCTTAGCTCACAGGGTAATACTCCTAATATTCACTTAAGCCTATGTAAATTTGAGCTAACTTGCTCCCTTTCGGCTATTCTCCTCGTTGGGGTATCTTTAGGAGTACTTAGTCTTCTACTTTGAGTCTTTACCCTTGGTGGGACTTATCACAATCCTACACCTCACTTAGGCTTTCAAGCCCTACATAGGTGTTTCTTAGTTACCACCACCTTAGCATTCTTGGTACAATTGAACTTGGCAATGTTTGCACCCACTTTGGTTACATCACCTTTTTATTGTCACTTAGTGGCTCTTAGTACTCAGGACACATTTTTTACTTAACAGCTCTTACATCTAACCTAGGCACTCAAGCCAATTCATAGGTGCATCTTTAATCTTGTTGCCCCTTAATGTCATAGGCACAAACATCTCATGATAACTTAACTTTGGTATCATTGTCTTTTACCGCCTTATGTATGGTACCCTTTTTGTGGTGACTTACCCTAGTTTTCTTACATAGTTATTACAATTACTACCTTAGGGTTTCTTAGCCACTTTAGGACATTCACAAATTTGACACCCTTGATCTTAGTGTAGGTTCCTTAGTCTACATAGACTTTCATATTTTGGGTGTCTTTAGGTGTATCATAGATTACCCAATTCTTCTACACTTGACTCCTCTAGGTAATCACTTAACATTCTTGGGTCCTTGACTACTCTTAGTCACTTAGTCATTTCTTGGCCCTTAATTCTTAAGGCAATCTTAACAAGCTCATTCACTCTTTAGTAACTAGGAGTTATTCCTTAATTAGCTCGGACTCCATTGGCAGCGGGGTATTCTAGGCCATTGTAGCATTTTCTTAGGTCTTTCCAAAATACTTAAGACCAATCCTTAGTACTATTGATCAATCTGCTTAGGTGCTTCAAATACCTCACACTACCTAACATGTCGCTACCATGACCTTTAGGCCTTACCTTAAATACTTCGCCACCTTGAGTGTATACTTAGTGTTAAGTTCTCTTAGGCTTCATGGCCCTTCTAAGTTTTTCTTAGGAAGCCCTTAGGACTCTTGGAGTTCAACCTTTCATAATCCTCCCTTAGCTCCTACACTTGGCTATACTTTGTGTCCCACAACTTATACCACACCCTTGGCCTTCTCAGAAATCTTAATTTGATTGATTCCAATTTAGCATTCAACATTTGCACTCATACTTATCTTGGTTTCTCATGGAATCCATAGGGGTCTTTCCTAACACCCCAAACCCATCGAGTTAACACAATCCAAATGCCACCCATGAGTTTTCTTAACATACAAATGTGTTTGAATGAGACTTACAAATATTTAGCCTTATTTGGCGCTGCTTTGGTACCTATACCTTGCTTCCTGATACATAGACATATTCTTAGATCGTTGCCTCATTAGCCCATCTTTATGCATTAACACTGTGGCTACTAAGTGTGATTTATACACCTACACCTACAATGTGTACACCCTTAGGCTTGACTGAGGCCTACAACCTCCTTATGCCTGAAGAAGCCTTACTTGACACTTCTTTAGCCAACATTTCACCTAGGTACTTGAAGTCTCTTCGCACACTAAGATTTCCTAGAGCCTTTATTATGAATCATTCTTATGGGCTCCTAGTGATTCAAGGCCATTATTCAATAGCTAAACTTCTAGGACTCTTTATGTAGCTCCAACTACCCTAGCTTCAACAATCTTACCTTGGGGTTTTACTTCATTTCTTGGCCACCTACTAGTTCAAAAGTCTTTCTTAGTCATCAGCTAACTGCACTTAGACTCTTAAACTACTTAGGTAACTTCTTACCCCTTAAGGAAACAAAAGCCCCATAAACTTCTTAGGCTTAGCAAGCTTACTAAATTTTCCAACAAACCTCAACTTTCAGTTGCCTTGAATCCACTCATGGGGATATTATCTCTACCTTCACATAGTTTCATCTTGAGCTTTTCTATATTGAAGACCTTAGCTCAGCATTTATAGCCATCTATAACATTGCTCATTCTTTTTTATTTATTTGGAGAGTGGAGTACACTTTGGAGTTTGGACTTCATGGTCCTATGTCTTACGAACCTTTTGGTTAACTTAGGTCCACATTTTTAGCCTTTTGATTTAAAGCTTTCTTAGCTCATTCGAACTAACAATGAGCCCCAATATCTAAAATGATTGAACTCCCAAATATTCGAGAACATTGTTCAAGTCACTTTCACTCTCCATGAGTAACCTTGGGTCAACATAGACCACAACAAAAATACTAGGCATAGATCTACTATTTGGAGTTCATTCTGCCTCTATAGGTGTTCTTATCAGCTATTAGGTCCCACTTTTAATATCATTTAGGATGACTCCTTTTTAACTTACTTGGGTTGTCCTTAAATCCTCCTTGGCTAACGGTGCTTTCATGGTCCCTTCTACACCCCTATTATGGGTTGTAATTTATTAGGAATCTATATATTACTCTTTTGGTCTTTAAGGTTCATGTTAGCTCTTGAACTTTGACCAATTTACCAAAACCAATGGACTCCCTTTTTTAAGGAACCAGTCCCGTAAAGACAACTTCATGATTCTGAGAACTGGGGGTTATGGTTCTCAACCTTCATTTAACAAATTTCTCATAATTACTGCTAGTCCTTAGGGCACCACTTACTTTTTCTTTACTCATAATTCTAGGTTCTTGAAGTTAACTCTTGGATTTATAAGCCCTCTTACCTTAGTTGCAGGTGTTTGGAGAATTCAATGTTGCCTTAGTTGGTAACCCTTAGTAACTAGTGTGCAACACTTCTCATAATTGGACTGGTCATAATTGTCTTAAAGCTTTCATTTCTTAAACTGTTCTTATAGTACCTAAAGTAATCCTTACACCATACGTACAAGTTCGACCAACCTAAGGCTCAACTCATGGCATGACTTACCAACTCTTTCATGAAAGTCACCTTTATCCTCAGGATACTTCCAAGGGTTGGCATGGTTAAGTTAGCTCTTATGCCCTTAACCAATCCTCTTCCTAAGCATTGCCACACAAATCAATAAACCGTAACCATATATCACTACAAACTTGCTACCCTAAAGCTTTTATAAAAACCTTAATCATTCTAAAGGTCTAATAAAAACTTACCCTTTTTGGGCTCTTATGGGTTCACATACACACACTTCTTTGCAATCCTAGCTTTTTATGTAGGCTAGTCACAACCACAGACATAGCAATTTAAACAACAAAAACTACTTTCCACTATGCTATAAACTTAAAGGCACCTGTTTTTGTTGTCGGCTCCTTGACCAATTAATTGGTTTGAGTAAGTCTTTTTGGTTGCCTTTAAGCAATGGCAGTGCTTCCCCAATGACTAAGTCATTCTTAAACTTTGCCTTGTTTTGGCCTTGACCTCAAACATATTCATGCCCTTAGTCCTTTACCTTCCTGGTTTCCATGCACATGGCATATAGCCCCCATTTTTTGGTTAGTATTATTCTTCCTTAGTTATTCCTTGGGTTACATGGACTCCAAATTAAATTATCCTTACCTGAGCTCTTGCTTCGGGCCTCAACTTACTTTGGGGTTGAGATGTTATTCTTCTGGCCTAGGTATACTTATAGTCCTAATGCACCTTAGCCTTACCCCAAGGCCTAACGCTTTCATGGTGTCCATGTTGCCCCTTGCCTTTGGGTATTAATGGTTTACTTGGCCTTGGTGCACCCTAAGTAACTTAGTGCTCCTCGGTCCTTATGCATAGGCCCTTCGACTACTCATCAAATTCCGTCCTTATCCACATAACTGCAGACATTTCCTTGACCATGGTCTCGCTCTTAGGTGGGGGATTCCTCCTTTGGTCTTAGTGTACTAGTAGGCCTTAGCACATTTCAACCCATACCCGTTAGGCATCAACCACAGTCTGCCCTCCTTCGAGGGTTAGGTATGCTCATTGGGTTACTCATGTCATAATGCTATTGGGAATGTACAACAAAATCACCACATTTCCTAAAGATAACACCATAAGGCCACTCAAACCTTTACTTGGTCCCTTGCTTCAATACAAGCAGCTTACTGGGTTATCGCTGATGTACATGTAACCAAAGCCACATGACAATTCTAGCAATACTTATAAGTAGTACTAACCACACCTAGCACAAGGATACACTTCGATCTTAGTCATTTATTGCATGTACTAGAACCATCGACCTGCTCTGATACCAACTGTGGTAGAACAAGGTCTCAATGCCCTCATTTGCTAACATCGATAGACTCTTTGGGAACTATGATCCCACACAGGTTACAATTGGCTAGTTATTAATCATGAAGTATCTTAAATCATTACGTGCAACTAGTTACTTAGCTCACCTTGTATAGAAAATATGCATGCATCATCCCGGCTATACAATATCAATTAAATAAGTAATCTATAACAAAATAGTGCCATGGCCTTTATACTTAAAAAAAAAATTAAATCAAGCCAACATGTAAAAAAATTTGTTGCTTTAACTTCAAGTAACAAATATGTGCATACATCTCAATCTTATATGCACTCAAATGTAACCCTAGTGTTATGCACACTGATGAACACTAGTAGAGGCAATCTTTTTGTATGCAAATACCATACATATAGAAGAAGTAACATATATTTACTAAGATCTATCCTTAGCTCTTTACCCAAGCAAGCTAGCTTCAAGTAATAAGGCACACTTTCCTTGTACTCACTTAGTATCAAATTGAAAGGTAAATACTTTGGTCAATACTAGCTTATGTCTCAAGTCGCTTAGAAACTTAAAATTTTTTACTTAAAAAGTTCCTTCCAGCCAATAAAACTTAGTCTTAACAGTTGTCTCTTATCAAATGTTAAGCCAGACTAGCCCGCTTAATACTTGCACAACACTTAACAAGTGAGTACACGAAAGTACCTAGTAAAAGATTCGGCACCTGTAGAGGAAACATATGCAAGCATGCAAAACATAACAAATACACATATAATATATAGAACAATTAAACAACAAACAACACAACTGGAAACAAGAAAAGAACAACAAATGAAGCAAATAATGTATGGATTGATGGATGGATGGATGGATGGATGGATGGAAAATGCACGTGAAAATGTGCTTAGGACTTCCTTACACTCGTAAGAGCTAAATTTATTGTGAGCTCTTACGGCTGGGAGACTTGGATGATGGTCCTTATATCTTATGCTAGCATTTAACCAACCCCATGAAATCATCTTACATGCGCCTTAGAGAAAGTCATTGCCTACCCAACCCTTGCCCGCATCTGATGGGCTACTTAGAGTAAGTTGTCATTTACTCCCCTCTTACTCATCTCTTCCCCTAAACTTATTGTGTAGGGTAGCCACCTATGTGATCTAAATTGCTAAGCTCTTGGAGCTTAGCTTAGGGCTCCTTAGTGGCTTACTTACCAAACCATAAGATTTGGTTGTGATCATCTTAGTTTTCCTTTTCATTGCCCGAATGTCTAAAACCTCCCACTAGGGCCAATGAATCTGAAATCTGCCTTAATCCCCTTACTGTTTCCTTAACAACTTGAATACTTTAACCACTTTAGCCACCCTACCTTACCCTACTTTAACCACACCACTTAGCTACCACCTAAATAATGCATAATTCCTGACTTAGAAATATGTTATAGACCCAACCGAAGCTATGAAATATCTTGAAATGGCTTAGTGATGATAGCTGAGAGATTGAGCTATTTTTAGGGTTCCCTTAGCTTAAGGGGCTTGGGCCCTGGCGAGTCATTGGTGATGGGTAGGTAAAGGCAAAAACTCCCTAGTTGCCTCGAGCATGATTGGCAATGCGTTCTCACCATACCAATGCATTTTTAGCATTTTGTGATCATGTTTTATCTTGCACAAAACTTGCTCAATCTTTTAATCCTCAAAGACAATTCACATGAGTCTTGTTTCTACTTTATTCCAACATGTAATACTACATTTTTATGCATTATCTAAGTTAAATTGACTGAAATCCCTTACCTCAATTTATCCTCAAAGCAAGTAGCACAAGCACACATGAGCTTAATGGAGTTCTTTTGAGTTCCAAGCTTGAATTCAACTAAGTTGGACACCAAGGGCACAAAAGTAAGATCATTTTTAACCATTTAACAAGCTTATAACTAACCCACAAGGATCATAGAAGCTTACCTAAGGGTTTGAACCAAAAACTTGCAAGAATAATTTTAAATACACCAAGTACATCAAAGATGAGCTAGGGGCTTATTCAGATAGCTTTGGGACCTTTAATTTTCATGAAATTTTGGGTGATTTGGGAGTTTAAAGATGGAGAGCTATGGAGGAGAGACAGCCATGAAAATGGTGGATGAAAGGGATAATGAATAGTTTCATCTCTTCAAATTATATAATCAACTACTTTCATTTAGCCCATTTTTGCTCATCATGTCACTTTGGCCCCAAATCTTGTTTTTATTGAGCTTGGGCCACGTGAGCCTCCACTAAACCATCTCTTTTAGTCCCAAGAAATGTTTTTCATGCTTGTACACTTAGCCCCTTAGCTTTGTTAAGCTATCTTTGGCCTCTTAAGACATAATAGCTCAATTTTTATACTTGGTGCATTTTTAATCCGTAACTTCCATTTTTGGTTCAAATGGCTAGAAACACTTATGGTCTTTACTTATTTATCTAAAAAAACTTGCATGAACCTAATTCCACTAAAATTATGGTTATGCCACTGACTTTGGCCAAAATTACTATTTTACCCTTTTTACCCTTTTCACCCCTTAGGTGCCAATTACACTTTGGAACTCAACTTATCCTTACTTAACTTGCTTTCCTTACATAATAAAAATTATTTGAGACAAATAACTTGGCATCTACTTACCTTGGCATCCGAACTGGGGGAAGTACTTGGAGAGCCTTTACAATCTAGTTCTCTGAATAGTAGCTAAATCCACGTGTAAAGGGCTCCCAATCTTGCTCATAATATGGGTCATAATCCTAGGATTCCAATACTACAGTTTCAGTCCCCACAGATGAACCCATACAGGAATCATATCGAATAGCAGTCGGTCTAGTATCATATCCATCTTCCATTGCCTAAATAGGAACAACTTTCTAAAAATTATGCTCATTTGGCCTTCCAGAATTTTCAACATATCCGCCTCCAAATGAAACCGAAATAAGAACAACCTAGATTGGATTTTTGTAACTATAGGCATCATAACTTGTTTCGACTATGAACAAACAAACTTCCTCATATTGTCCGGAGATACCTCAATGCCAGTCATCATTCTAACTAGAGTCAAATGCCATTCACTATGTCATTCCTCAATTTTTTCATCACTTAGTTCAATGGCCTCAAAATTAGTTTTGCCTTCACAATACTGTAGCGCAAAGATCTCCGGTTGATATATCTTCAGTTACCCAAGACTAACGTCTTCCTCTACCATCTAAGCCCAACTTTTCTTAACTGAGTCCTATTTCCCAGATGCACCCTCAACAGCTACAGATGCATCACCTTAGATCTTTTACCAACATCAGATGGATCATTGTCCAATCCCATCTAAACTTCATTCTCGGAAATAACAATCCTTCTCATCTCAGACTTATGACCTTCTCCACCATGGCCGTTGCACGGCCTTAGTTGATGCCACTCCATCTGATCGCCCTAATGTTCAAAATCAAAACCATAGTTTGTTTTCCGTAAGGAAGGGATCTATTTTTTTTTCAATTAAGATAAATCAATTTTGATTTTGGTTTTAAAAGGAAAAGAATTTTAGTTAGGATAATTATCTCTAATTTGCAGATTTCATTCGTAACCAAAATCAAGGAGATTGATATAACTATAGTGATTATCACAATAAATTTAGAGTCAATTCATTTTAACTTAAGACAACATAATCCAGAATGGCTTATTTGGAAGATACAACAATAGAATGTGAGAATACAACTAGCATATAGTTGGTGGAAAAATAGATCAGGGAAGAAATTAGTTTCTATTATATGAGTGTATGAAGTTCCTACTATATGAAACTGAATTTCTAATGTACAAAACTAAATTCTCATTATTAGAAATTGAGAAATTTATGTAAGAAAACAAGTTTCTATTATATGAGAGTAAAATTTCTATTGTTTGAAACAGTGATACTATTGAACAAATTTAGATTCCTATTATATAAATGTGAACTTCTCAACTTACTAAATTTAAATTTTGATGTAAAAATTTGGGTTTTTTGTTTTAAAAAATTGGAATATTAATGTAAGAAACTTGATTTGCTATTATATGAAATTAAGTTCTTATTATACAAAAATGAGTTCATATTATATAAAATTGAACCTTTTTTATAAAGTTTGACGAAAACTCTACTAATAAGAAATTGAACTTTCAATGTATGGAATTGAATGCTTATTATATGAATTTCAGATCCTAATGTATAAAATTCCCCAAATATAATCATTTGTAGCAAAAAAATGAATAAGTGATATATTTTTTTTTTATAATTATCACTTTTTTCCTTCTAAAAGCAGTCTTTTCAATAATTACTATATTTATCATAATTAAAAAGAAAGTTTATATCAATTGTCCCAAAAAATGGGTGTCATATTTCTAATTGACTTCAATTTTCATTTTCTTTTCTAATCTAGTTTTTGTGCATAAGAGAAAACCTATCATTTAGATCACTTGGATTTTAAATCATCTCAACTTTCTTTTGGTGAGCATAAAATGTTTAAAGAATGAAGATATCGAATTTGCTACTACAGGCTTTGTGGCCTGAGGCACCAGAGGAGAGCGCACGCCTCTCGTGGGGCCGGCCTCATGAGTCTTGACGATGGAGATGGAGCCTCCATCATGGAGGTGCGGGGCTAGCTATCCTCCTCTCATGTCGATTTCAAGCATCTCTATTGCTGAACGAGAATTTGTTCGCATGCCCATAAACAAAAAATATATATATATCCCTTCCTTTTTCATATTAGTTTGTTTTTTGGTCTATTTTACTGTTATCCTTATATTGCAGTTACGTTTTTAGTTTTAGAAATATATACTTTCCTTGTTTTTTTACATTGCCTTCAGAAATTTTTGAAATCATAATCTAAACTGTCAAGTATTTATATTCTAGTAATTTTAAGTTATAGCTAATTAACATATTAAAAGCATTTTATGTATTTATAAAGAGAAAAAATAATAATTTAAAATATCTCTTAACTGTGAAAAAATATTTAGCATTTTAAATTAAAATTTTATAAATTGTTGTCAAAAAGTGTAAAAAAGGGAAACTTGTTGATTTTCAGAACAACAAGATTTAAATGCTACTCTCTTTGTCCGAAAAAAATGACAAATATTTTTTTTTAGTTGTCCTAAAAAAGGATGAGTTGTTTTCTTTTTTTAAAATTTTTTTAACATCTAATTTATTTTACTACTCTTATTTAAAATTTCTTTGCAATAAATAAAAAATTACACAAAGCTCAAAAAGAATATTTTCTTTCTCCATTTCTCATTTAAACACTCACTAAATAAAACTAAAAAAAAATATTTTTTTACTTTAAGTACAGTAGTAAAAAGTGAAAAAAAATAACACAAATTACATATATTTTAATATTTGTGCCAAAGGAGCACGTCATCTAAGATGTGATCGATGGAGTATATCAACCTAAGTTCAAGCGTGTAAATGTAAATTACCCTAATTTTTTCATACAACTCATTAAAAATTTGATGAGTTGTCAACTAACGAAAACTGTATTTTTGTCCTAAAACCGGTCCTACTTCTTGTTTGAGTCCTAAAACTTTAAATTTTTCTAAATTAGTCTCAAAAGTTTGCGAGATTAGATTGCTATTAGTTTGTTTTATATTTACTTAAAGAAAATTATTGAATAGGAATACTATTTATAGAGGAAAAATTAATAATTTTAATTGCTCATTAATTATAAAAAATTTATTGACAATTTAACTTTACTAAAAAATAGTTGCCAAACAATTTAAATTATAAATTTAAAAAAAATTCATCAAAATGATCAGTTTTAGGACTAACCGTTTATATAATTGCAAACTTTAGGACTTGTTCAGAAAATGAAATATTTTAGGACTAGCATTTTACGTGGTTAGAAAATTTATTGCTCGTTAAAAAAAAAAAATTTAGAACTAAAATAAAAAATAACATTTTAGGACCAAAAATAGACTTTTCCCATGAATATTTCATTCTTTTCGAGTTCGTCCCATATACGAATCCCGGTAAAAAGTTAAAAACCAATGTTTAAAATTTTGCGTCAGCCTTATCTTCAAAGGCGTTTTCTTAATAAAGAGTAATAAAATCTTCAACACGAACAAAATTTTGAAGTGACATAACGTACAATAATTAAAACCAAATTGTACATATCCACTAGCTTCCCCAAGCAGCCAACGTCGGTCTCAATATTTTTGTCAAAGAAAGTATGGCCTTACACGGTTATATGTCACATTCATTTCTTGAGAAAATCAATTAGGAATCCAAAATTTGATAAAGTGATAGGCTTTGCATGATATACTTTCCACTTCCTCTTTTTTTTTTTTTTTTTCTTTTCTAAATGAATAAAGTTCATTTGTCGCCCATAATGTGGTCCCAAATGTTTATCTTATACTCTTAGCCTAGTTTGTTTTACGTTAATATAGGTAGATTAATATGTTATTGAGCTATAAACTTGGAAATCATTTGAAATTGCCCCTGGAGTTGGTCAAACTTACAGACCTGCCTCATCCTCCTAAACCCTAGCCAATCCTCTTTTTCCCAAGTCCACTGCCGCCTAACTCCTTACCCAGCCATCGTTCCTACTCTTCTCTTCATCCATGGTGCTAGATAGCGACCAACTCTACACCCAGCCGTTCCCCTTGCTCTCCATTTGCCATCCATTATGTGAGATGACACCTTCACTCCCCAGTCCACCACCGTCCTTTCCCTTTATTGCTATTCAATGTGCGTTACAGTGAACAACTCCTTACACCACCAGCACCGCCCAGCTAAATCTCTTAACGAGGAGATCTTGAAAAGAAAGGGGGAGCAAATAACTAGACCAAAGAAATGAACTTGAAAAAAGGGGGAAGCAGAGAACTAAACTAGAACCTAGATCATTGGGGCCTTGTAGAGGAGCCGCTAGCAAAAGTAGAGGCAAAGTAAAGGCCTCTGCGAAGCGCACATCAAATTTCTTAAGGGCCAAAAGGAAAGTTGAACAAGAAATTTCATGCTAAAAAAATCGTAGAACAATTCCGCTTTCATCTGCTGCTACGTTGAATTGTTGTTATTATGCCATTATTGGTTTCTTTTGTTTTGCTTAGACATTATCAGTCTAGTCGTTCATCCTAGTAGAACTCATTTTAGCACATAGGAGAATGCCAGATTTGGTCCCTACTTTTTCTTCCTCTTTTTCAAAGCACCCTCAAGCTAGTAAAATCCACACTTCAACCACCACCTCAACATCTCCATTCAATTTCTCTTACCTCCTACCATCCTACCCTTCCCCTGTGACAACAACCTTAAAAATGAGTCTACTGTTCTTCCTATCGCCATTCTCTATTCTACTTCCAGAACCCCAAGCCGTTATTCCTCCCACTGTCTTTTTCTTTTTGTTGTTTCTTACTAGATAGTGTAAACCCTCCAGAAAAAGGCACAACAAGGTTTTGCTTTAGTTGGGTTTTCTAAGACAACCTCAGTTGAGCAATAAGCACCATTCATCTCAGTTATGGCATGATTTCTTTCATTCTCATTAACAAATTTAACAAACCCATATCCCTTTAAGTGCCCTATCATTGGATCAATGACAACCGTGGCTGTCGATCTGTGATCTATGATGAAGTAAGGCACAACATGACCTTGCTTCAGCTAGGTTTTCTTTCATTCTCCTTCGGCACTCTTGACCTACAACGCCATGGGTGCCAGCTCTTCATTGGCTTTAACCCCAACCCTGAGTCCAGTAGGGCCTCTATGACCCTTCACTCGCTTCTGCTATTTTCTGTTGGAATTTAGTTATCAAGCATGATTACTAAATTCCATAGGCACACTAAGATATACTTGTTTTACTACTACTTGGTGTAATCACATTATATGTTGGTGTACATGTATACCTTAACATATAGGATAATTATTTAATAACTACCCTATAACTACTCATATTATGAAGGGATATGACCTTTAAATGAAAAGATATGTCTATCCTAGCATATATGACCCTTGAGGAGGTAGTTATATACCATAACTACCCTAGTTAGTGAAATAACATGAATTTTAGTGAAAGGGTTATGTTTTAGGCAAATTTAACAATCTTTAAAAGATGGTTATGGCCTTGATTTAAGGAGACACAACTCTTAGAAGAGTTGTGACTCTATGGCTGAACCAACACATCCATTTTAAGGGTAGTTATTGCCTTATTTTAATGGAAGAAGTTATTGGTGGATAAAGGCACCTCTTGGTAAAGTAGTATAACCTTTTATGAAGAGTTGTGACTCTTTTATGAAGAGTTATGATCCTCCCAAAATGCCAATTTATCCCCTATAAATATAAGGTAATAGAATTATGCAAAGTGAAATTGTAAACACAATTTCTGAAAGCTCTACTTGTTCTATTTCGGTATACACACTTCTTTATCACCATAAAGAGAATTATGGTTGAGTATTGGTGTGAACCAACATATTTAGTTACTTGTATTTGCAACTTAATTAAATATCTAATTTTTTGTGTTCACAATAAGTCATGTCTTTTGCAGTATGTTCAAAGAGGCATTTTTCATCAAGAAAGCTTTCACTCGGTTCTTCAGTGATAACCAAGTATGCCTTAATTTCTGCATTTATTTTATATCATGGGAATTAAAGTGCCCATTAGTTGTGTACTAAATTTTCTTCATTAGTATCAGAGCCCATTGGTTCAATATGCATGCTCTCTTAGACATCCTTAGGTTGTTTGAAAAACCTTTTCCATGTAATACCAATATGATTGACCTTAACTCTAATCTATGTGCTAGGATTTAGGTTTGGTTACTAAATCTGAGTTCTATGTGCATGTTTAAACTTGATACGTACAATAAATTAACCAAAACTTGTGGTGATGAGCATGTAAATTATTTTGGTGTATTCGGTCTTATGTGTTTGCAATTTAAGCATCATTTTTTTTTACTTTGTGTTCTTAAAAATTTTTCTAGACATACTGATAGGTCGGATTGCATATTCATTTTTGTTCATTTGTATTATTGACTTTGTGTCAATAATGGCTATTTAAATATATAAATATTACAAGGCAATTTAAGACAAGTAAAACTAAAATAATGAAAACTTTTCAAAAAAAATTTGATTGCATGTGCATGCGCATGTTTTTGGTTTGTTTTGGCATGGATAAGTTGTTTTATTTTACCTGTGCTTGAAATTGTTTTATTGTGATAATATATGCACCTATTTAATGTACTACCTATTACATGTTGTAGATTACTAACTTCATAACTAGAGTTATTAATGAACTAAGTTTTAATCTGAAACTTAATGATGACGAAGAAGTCATCACGTGCAAAGATGTTTCAGGGAGAGCTAAGTGAAGTGGAGTTATTAATCATCATGTTTGAAGTTTTTGGGAAACACAAACACAAGAAAAAAACAAACCAAGTGTTTAGTATATAATTGTAAAGAAATCTTAGCAAAGGGTTGCTTAATGACTAATGTACAAAGTTTCTCATTCTCTTTAAACTTTACATTATATATAGTATATGCATTTTAGCCGAGTCAAAATTCTTTGTGAATTGGTGATTCATAGGTCAAAACTCACATTTATTATGAGAATGATTGTTCAAAATGACATATATGTCTTTAGTGAACAAAACTTCAAGTTTGAAGATGAAGAGTTGGTCATGTGAGACTTTAGTGAAAAATATACATTAGTTGTGTAATATATACTTAGTTTAAGAGGATGTGTTCCTCTTAAATTCTTTGCACAGATTTTGCTTGCCATATAAATTTCCTCTGCACATAATATTTTATCTTGGTGATAATGATAATAATTCAGTGTTTCTTAAATTATGGCCATATAGTCTCAGTGACTAATTTTTTTCATAAATTCTAGTAAGTTTTTACTAGGATATCAAAAGTGATATTTTGGTAATGCACATATAGGCTAAGAAAAAGTACTAGTGTGTCAAAAGTGATTCACTTGGTTCTTTTTATGAAGTGGCCTTATAAATGTATTTATTTTGCATATCTGCAAAGTAACTAGGATTGACCATGTTTAGAGAATGTTTCAATTAACATGTCTTTTAGGCAATTTACTTAGAATCTTTTGAGGTTAAATGAACATTAAGTCTAAATTATGTTCTAGATATAGTCATTTAAATTTTACTTCATACTATCAATCATAGAAATGTTCGATGGAAGAGGTTTTCAGTTATATGATCTAATGCCTAAGAAGCATTGGATACAACCTATTTTGTATGGAAATAGTTAAGGCCAATGGTAAATATGTTGCTGTCACCATTTCTTGAACTTAAAGATGTTGGTTATCAAAATCATCGTGATTATGGTTATGATGGTTAAGTTGATTATCACTATCAGGAAATAGGCCTAGAACTCAAGGACTCAATACCCTTCAAATGCCAAAATAATCGAGCAAATGTACAAGATCAAGATGTTTTTTCCTTGTTAGTCTATCTTGAGATGTTCAAGTAAATAACTATATTGATAAATGTTAATTTTGTGGCCAAACATGTTGACTTTTTGTCAACTTTGACCACAATTTCTACCTTACCACTCAATATTTTTGGCCGATTCTTACTTTGATCATTCATTTTGTAGGTTGGAGAAGCGGACCATAGCATTGAAATGGCATTAGGACAAGTGGAACGAAAAACAGGCATGCGAAAGTCAAGGAAATTTATAACTGTGAGGCCTAGGTGCCACAGTTCAAAGCCTGTTGTTTGAAAAATGCACCTTGGAGGCCTAGGCGCTAGCTGAGGTGTAAGCCCCAGGCACCTACGAGCCTGGAGGCCTAGGCGCCAAAGCACCCTCTCCTGAGGCCTAGGCACCAGGCACCCGGGAAAGTAGTCCCTTACCTCAAATTTGAACTCAAGCTTGCTATTGTCCAAGAATTTCTATCCAAATGGTTTGGTGAGTGAAAGGGACACCTCCAAGGGGTAGAAGAACCTAGAACCTAGCAAAAGAATGGATCTTCATCTTCATCTTCTCACATTAGACTTAGGTTTTTTATCACCAATTTTTGCATTTCTTCATCTTCCTTAGGAGCATTTGTGGATTCTTGCTTGGAAATAGTTTGGAAGACTTGGAGACTTGTAGGAGCCTTGAGGAATCAAGCATCTAAAGTCTATTAGGTTCCTTATTTCCTTCTTTTATCTTGTATTTAGACATGGATGCTCTTTTATGTTTTTTCATGTTTATGTTTAGTTTGATTATGGAGTAGTTTTCTCTACACTTTCTATGGTTATAGCTACTTGAATTGGTTATATTGGTTAGATTAATGACTATTTGACTTTGGTTTCCCTCCATTGCTTGTTTACTCTTCTTAGTGAGCTTATTGTTGTGTTGATTGATTAAGGGCCCTAGTCAATTGCACCTTAGATTTCTTTTAAACTTTTGGAAAAGATTAAAAGGAATTAAAATTAGGAGAAAAGTGTAATGGCCATGGGCTTATTGGGAAACTAGTCTAGGACACTATGTGAATGTTAATTGAACTTGTAATGGCCCTCTTGAACAAACAATTTGGATGGGAGTCCATTCTAGTATAAGTTTGGGAGAGTGACCCTTTCACTTGGGAGAGTTGTTAACTTCACCAACAAGTAGAACAACCAAGCTATTAGCCTTAATTCACTAGCTAACCAAGTCAAATAGTGAAAACAATAGGAAGTGTGTTTTGTTAATTCACTAGAAAACCTCTAATTTGCATTGTGTTTGTTGTTCTTGTTTAGTAGTAATTTAAGTAGAGTTGCAAACTTAGTTATTTTCATAGTGAGTAAATCATCAATTGTTGCTTGTTTAGCTAAAATGAGTCTCAAGGTAGTGGTAATTAGCAAACAATATAAATCAATTCTCGTGGGATCGATACTCATTCACTCTATCTGCACACATCCTGTGCGCTTGCGGATTAGGGTTGGAAAACTCACAACATATACCATAAAGAAAAATGGTTTATTTTGGTTTAGAGAGAGGCACACTTAGTATTGTCTTGATATAGATGAACCAAATAATGTCTAAAAATGACATTATGTATTTTGATGTAAATTTTGTGCTCGATTCTCAACATTTTTCCAAAATATGAATATGAACTTGATTGATCATGTATTCACGATCTGATCATGAGTATGAAGTAATTAACATTAAGATTCAAATAGTGTATATATGGTTATAAAGGTAGCTGATGCATGCACACATCTCAACTAAGTTGGAAAGCATTAACAAGAATTTTGTATTCTTTGTGAACAAGAAATATTCTAATTTGAGTATATCTTATTATGGAGAATATCTTGTTTATGGTCATTCACAAAGTTAGAATGAAATTTCTTCCAATGTTAGTTGGGGTCATAACTAATTTGATATGGTTAAATGACCCTCTTGCAAACTTTTACATCCAAAGGGCTCTAAACAGGGGCGTATCTATTAAGGGACGGGGGGTGGCAGCCGCCCCCCTTAGATTTTTAAAAAATTATATGGGGTATATATTTGATATAATTGTAGGAAAATTAAAGTTAGGTACCTATATGTAAGTTTTAAACTTAATGGAGGACTTTTATATGGTTTAACCTTTTTAAATAATTTTGATGATACGGTGTGTTTCGTTTGTTCCTCTTTTAGTTTCACGGTCAGAGACCCTAGACACCAGAGCTCCCTAGCCCCCTGAATCGCGAATTTGGGAGACTTGGGAGTACGCCGAGTTGGAGTCGTGGCAGTCGCTGATTACGATTTGTGAGGCAGAAGGCAACCGCCAGCAGCTGCCAGCCGTCCCACCCCCCCTCGGGCGCCTTCGCTCTTCAGGCCTTCGATGTTCGTTCGCCGACGGCTGATCTGATTTCCTCATTTCCATAATTCCATTTGGAAATAATTTCCAATTCCAGTAGCACCCCCCCCCCCCCCCCGGGGCGGTGTCTTCGAGACTTCGACTCTTCACCGTCTTCAGTCTTTGCTCTTCATACTTCAGGCAATCAGGCCATCTGCCGTCGCTCATCGTCGACGTCTTCGTTGATCTGATTTTCCATTCCACTATTCCAGTAAGTGAATCTGAACTTCTGAACTGTGAGTAGTAGTCGAGTCTCTCAACATTGTATATTTGTATTCAAATTCAAATTTAATGTATTGTAACATTATTGATTTCGTTTAATTGATTTGTTTAATTGATTTCTTGAAGAGTGAAGAGATCGATTGTTATTGCTGCTGTTGCCTGTTAGTGACTTGGTGTGGTGTTGCCGTGTTGCTGTGTTGGGTGACTTGGGTCTTGGGTTAAAGGTCCCTAAATCCAATTTAGTTTTTGCATTGCTCAACTGCTTGTCTCTGGTCTTGTAGCTATTTGGCTGATCTGATTTTCCAGCTTTCCAGGTAAGTGAAGCAGCTTGTCTCTACGTTTTTATTGTTGATTACCTTTAATTGATTTAGTTAATTGGTTTCTTGAAGAGTGAAGAGAAGACTTGATTGTTGTTGATTGTTGATTTGTTGTTGGGTTAAACTAGAGTTCATTAGTTAGAGCTTCTGAGTAATGAGTATATTAGTTGGTACTTGGTACATGTTGAATTGTTCTAAGTGACTTAAAATTCTTGTTAAGAGGAAAAGTTTGGCATTGCTTGTTGATAAAAAAATCATTCCATTTAGTTGATATTAAAAAATATTTAGTTAGCTTTGTTATCTTGATGTTTCAAGTTTGCTTCCACAGCTATGGTAGCAAACAAAAAAAACTATTCCACTTCTTTCATAAGAAGTCTCCACCAGAAGGTGAAAGCCAAACCCAAATGAGTCAATGTCCACAAATGGTGGAAGAGATTTCAAAATCTGTTGGAAACACAGATAGTCTTGCTGATAGTCTTCTTTTATATATTGAAAAAGATATTGTGGAGACTTTCAGTTAGATTCAATACTTGATGATTTTAAAGATTTGAAGGAGCGTCCTGTTAGATTTTGAGTTATAAACTCTTGAATTGAACTTAATTATTGTAGACTTTTAAATTTCATGAGTTTATATATTTTACTATTTGATGTTTTCTGTTGTTAATTGTGAATTTATACATTTTAACAAGTCATTCATATATTCACTCTCATCCCCCGCCCCTACCCTATAATCCTGGATCCGCCCCTGGCTGTAAAAGTTTGATTTTAATGTCAATACCGCTCTTGTAGCATGTATGTACCAAAAGAAAGAAAATGTGTCTTCCTAGGCAACAAATTAACATTTAAAGAAGAATGTTAATGGACATGGAATGTGCAGAAGATCATAATCTTGAATCTTGAAAAATGTCATCTTAGTTAAGTTCTAAGAGGATAATGATTATGAATGTTTATTTTAGTTTTCTTATTTGGACACCTTAATATATGTAGAGCTTATGAATTTCTTTTTTTGAGAAAAAATGGTCCAAGGCTCACTAAGAAATTTAGTTCTTTTATGTTCTTAATCATTTAGCATATTATCAAAACAATATGTTGGTCATATTAATGAATTTTATATTTAGTATAAGTGTAAGATTAAGGTGATCAAGAAATGAGTTTAGGGCATGAGGTTATGTACCTCAAATCAAATCCATTGATTTGGCATAAGTGCTAAATCAATTGAACTTTCATGAATGAAAGTGATTTCTTTTTTTCAAATTGTCCAAATTAGAAATACAGAATTTCCATAAAAAGATAATTTGAACATCAATTTCAATGATCGTCCATTTGGCCGAAGAGGCTATATAAGAGCTATTGGGTTCTAATTATCATTAGTTGACCTTAAACTCAATAGGAACTTAATGGGATTGTATTTAAAAGTTGAAGATCCATAGATGGATAGCTTCACACCTTTAATGGAATTTGTATCTATAAGGTTCATTATAGTAACAACAGTTAGATTTGAATATGAGCTTACATCTAGTAGATGATAAGCTCAAACTTTCTTAAATGGTGAAGAAGCTTCCATGAAATTACGTTTTTCATGACTTTTGGCGTTGAACTCATAGTATAGTCTAATGACTATATAGTATAATATGCTTCGAGACTAAGGTCTTAAAGTATTTAATGTGCAATGTCAAATTTGGTTTAAGATAATGTAGAATTAGTCATTTTGTTCTTAGGTCATACTTTAAGTCTAATATGTGGTTATTACTTATAACCCTTTGAGCACTTCTTTTAGAATAGAAAAGTTTGAATCAGTTCCTTATTTACGTCTAATATGTATCATGAGGTGTACATGATCACGTGTTAGCTAAGTTGATTAGGATAATTAGTTCAAGTATTCATTATAAATCTATCCTAAGAACCATATTAGTATACAATATATGTCATATTACATCATTCGGATGTAAGGAGACAACGACAAATGTTATTAAGTTAACATTACTATACTAAAACATGGTTAAGTGTATAGATGAATACGCATCTACATTTGGTTATATCATTTTACTTTGTATAAAAGAAATTGATTTATGTAAGCAATTTGTTTATGTGGTATTTGTTTATATACAAAAGAGCTTATTTTCATGAAATAGAAGAGTCATTAGTGACTCATGTAGGCTAAGCACTGTCTTAGTGGTGCATTGAACTATCTTAATGATAGTTTACCTATCATTGGTGTTCATATTGCATGAAAATGTAAAACCAATTATATAACTATTGAAATGTAATATATGGAAATAAAGTTAGAGTTAGTTTAACTAACTAGTTGGATTAACTTCATTTTTGTTTCCTTATTAATACGAAGATATGATAAGTTGCACTACATATGTGTAGTGCATGTTCGTCATATATGTGCATATACTTATATGAGATATTTGTATTACATGTGTGTCATACATATCATTATATATGTAACTTTATATCACAACAAAAATCAAATATATGTCCAGACATAGGTTAAAGGTTGGTTTTCTTACACAAATAACTTGCCCTTGTTCTTGGAGTTTGAATAAGGATGATACCGCTAAAGTCTTGAATGTAAGTCATTACTTAAATTAGTTATATGTGACTTAATAAAACTTACATCCCAGTGAGAGTCATATAATCCAACTTGTGATAACTTTAGCATAAAGGTTATTTTGATCTAAATTATTTGTTTAAGATTAAGGTAAGATGTTAGTCACACCGCGTTTGTATGCCCACACATACATACTAAACTATATGACCAAGTGAATTTCTCATATGTGAAAAGTTTGACACTTGTATGATTTGTTAAGGACATATGCTCCTAGTAGGAGTCCACATGAAGCCACACAAACAATGTTTGAGAAGGAGATAGACACCTCCTAAATAGTGGTTATCAAACATTGTGATTATGTACACTAACATACCATGGCACTTGTACATATCTAGTATGTCTTTTGACTTGTCAAATTGACCATAGAAAGAAAATAAGTAAGTTTTCTCTTATCTTACTTATGTGTAATTTTCTTTCGCTATGTCTCTACTCACTATTGACTACTATTTAGTGATTTAAAATCATAGTATTACTTTGGTGAGCTTCCTATAGCTATGATAATGTGGCCAAATATGTTTTTCATTGGGTAATCACTAGGTTTTAAATTACTATATAATGAGTGCGACGGGAAAGACTTCATAATGTGTTTGTAAATTGTTACAAATTACAATATGATTGCATGTGTTACAAGTCAAGTAGTTGATACAATGTCATCTACACTTGAATACGAGTACTCATAAGCAGTACTTGATGTAATATTGTATTACTTAGTGTACTACATGATTCAAGTATAAAGTGACTTTAAAAATGGATGCCTCCTAAGTTTGGTACGTGACAGAGAGTTTATTAGTACACTTATAAAAGAGATGTGTTATAGCCAAACTATATATCAACAAAGTCTTTAGGCATATAGGCATGATTAATGATATACGTATCATTAATAAACCTTGATTCATTCAAGGATCTTTGATTAGTTTAAAAATTTATGGTGAAGACAATTCTCTTATGTATGTTTAATCGCTACATATTGACGAGATTTGTTGTCGTGTTTAAGGTTACACGCCCAAACTTGCATATGTCAATTTCTCTTTTGTTATAGTGTATTTCAGGTGTTCCTTTATCATTATTCATATGTTCCATCAAGTATATTTAGTGCGAATGGGAGTTGTTGGAATTTAGTTATCAAGAATGATTATTAAATTCTATAGACGCACTAAAATATACTTGTTTTGCTACTGCTTGGTGTAGTCATATCATATGTTGGTGTATATGTACACCTTGACACATAGGATAATTATTTAATAACTACCCTATAATTACAGATATTATGAAGAAATATGACCTTTAAATGAAAGGATATATCTATCCTAACATATATAACCCTTGGGGAGGTAGTTATGAACCATAATTATCCTGGTTAGTGAAATAACATGACTTTTAGTGAAAGGGTCATATTTTAAGCGAATTTAACAACCTTTAGAAGATAGTTATTGCCCTAATTTAAGGAGACGCAACTCTTAGGAGAGTTGTGACTCTGTGGCCGAACCAACACATCATTTCTAAGGGTAGTTATTACCTTATTTTAAGAGAAGAAATTATAGGTGGATAAAGGCACCTTTTGGTGAAGTAGTATAACTTTTTATGAAAAGTTGTGACTCTTTTATGGAGGGTTATTAACCTTCATAAATGCCATTTCATCCCCTATAAATAGAGGGCAATAGAATTGTGCAAAATGAAGTTGCAAACACAATTTCTGGAGACTCTACTTATTCTATTTCGTCATACACACTTCTCTATCACCATCAAGAGATTTATGGTCGAGTATTGGGTGTTAACTAATATATTTAGTTTCTTGTATTTCCAAGTTAATTAAATATTTGATATTGGGTATTCACAACAAATCATGTCTTACGCAATATGTTCAAAGTGGCATTTTTCATCAAGGAGGCTATCACTCAGTTCTTCAGTAATAACCAAGTACGCCTTAATTTCTGTATTTATTTTATATCATAAAAATTAAAGTACTCATTAGTTATACACTAAATTTCCTTCATTTTCTCTACCATATCTGCAATCCCATTCTTCGGCGCCACCAGTAAGCCCACTCTTCTCTGTAAGCCCTTGCTCATTCACACTTTTCAAGATGTTATCTCTCATCCAGACTTTCAACACTCCTCAACTATTAAGAGTTCAAAAATAGTTAGATGAGAAGAAAATATAGTGTTTATGCCTAGCGTTGTAAAACATAATGTTTATTAGGAGACCTTTAAAATTTCCTATTAGTAATAAGGATGGCAATTGGGTGGGTTGACTTAGGTTTGAGTCAAGTCATTCAGGTTCAGGTTCAGTTAGGTTAGTATCAATTCGAGTTTAGGTCAGTTTATTTAGGTTCAGGTTGATTTTCAGATTGAGTTGATTTTGGGTTCAGGTTGGGCTTATTTGGGTTCGGGTTTAGTTCAGGTCAAGTTATTTGGGTTTCAGGTTGATATTCAGGTCTAATCTGGTTATTGGTGCATAAGTTAGAATAACTGAATTAATTCAATTTTTTATTTAGATTTTGCTAAAATTTAAATTAAAGAATTTGATTTTGATGTAAATATTTGAAAAGTTTAGAGACCCATGTTGCAATTTTTATGAATGGCTAAAATGAAAAATTCAAAATTTAGGTACCTCATAACTAAAAAATTACTAGGCATAAAAAATATTCTAAAAAATTTAATTTAACAAGATATAAATATATTAATATACAATTATTTTAATAAAAATACCTAATTCAAAACTTTGCAAATTCGATTCATGAAACTATAAACTCGGTCATTTTAAAAATTAAATAGTTTGTAGGATCATATGTATTTAAATTATATTGTTACTTCAATTTAGTATGATTTGAAGCATTTGAATGGCATAGAAATGGAATTGGAGCAGCCAACTTGTTCTGAAGCATCTTCTAATTTGGTGTAGAGGTTAGATTACTACTAGTAACTTTATGGTAGTTGGGTTTTTTTAGTGATTTTTAGGTAATGACTCAATTTATAACTAGGCACAAACAATTTTATATTTTTTATTTGGTATTTCACTAACTAGCATTTTTTCTTTTTGCAATTCATAGGTTTTGCAAATGCAAATATTTGAAAGCAGGCATTTCCGACTTTTTCATTAGCTTTGTTGCTTGAGACTTTTGACATGGCATGTTGTTGCGATTCTCTTTTTCATTATGATGTTTTTATTTAGTTGTAAAAAATTGACATTAGAATGAGTTGTTATGTTGCTTCAAGATTTAGATTATTGTTTGTGATATTAGGCTTTTGTGGTTTTGAATGGGAAAGAATGCTTTAAGTAATTTGAGGTCAAGCCTATGTGAACTTTGTAAAATCAAATCATCTCAAACTCATGCGTGCCTTACTAGTAGTTTGAATAAAAATTTTATATAGTTTAGCCTTGCTATCAAATGCTGAAGGCAACTAATGATGGTAGATGCTGAAATAAGTCCTTCATATTATGAAGAATTGAAGTTTGATTTAATAGCTTTATAAGATTATCTTGAAATAAGTTCTTTCAGATTAAGATTGTTAAATTAAGCTAATCAGTATTGGTGAGATTACCAAATTTGAGAATATTGAAAATTATTAAGTCTTATCAACCAATAAATCCCAGAAGACCACTAAATAAACCAAAACAAATTATTTTCTTAATTTACTCATTAAATTTCATAAGATACCTAAACAAAAAATATTTTTGAAGTACTTTTTGAATTTCTTAAATTGTTTGGTCATAATTAATCTACAATTTAGATAAATAATCAATATATAAAAAATCATGAATTTTTAAATATTTGCCGACCATATATTTTATGTTGATTTGGGTTAAAATTGGGTCTTGTAGGGTTTAGACTCGGGGTTTGTCAGGTTTAGACTCAGGTCTTTTTGGGTTTGAGCCAGGTCAATCTCGGGTTTGAGTCATTTCGGATTTGGGTTATTTCGGGTTCGGACCAATTCGGGTTCAGTCCGATTTAGGTTCGAGCTGTTCTAGGTTCGGGTCATTTGGGTTTTGGATTTTTCGGGTTTCATTTTAATTGGGTTCAAATCAGGTTGGGTACAACCGGGTTTGAGTCATTGACTTTTTCTGGTCAAATCAAATTAGGTTGTGTTTAGTTTCTGGTGGATCAATTTAGATTTTCGAATTGGGATAAATTTTACCACCCATATTTAGTAAACGTATGGCTGCAGGTAAATATAATATTATATTTAAACATCGGCTATGAAACCTTCGAACTGTTAGCGGCGTACCCCGAATCACTAGGTTGGTAGAGGTTAGAATATATTTAGCGATGAATTTGGGATTATATCCATCAATTTTATCCAGTAATTAATGAAAATTTTAAATTTAAAAAATCTGGCTTTATTTATCTTATAGATGATAGTGTATATATCTGATTGTCTTATCCAGTTCAAATAAAATTATTATATATACGGTTGCCTTATACACTGATATTTTAATAAAATTGGTATTTGATAACTTTATATTTAAATTTTTGTATCAGATATTATTCATATAATCACTTAAAAAACAGTGCTACAGATTGGCCGTGGCTTAGAAGAAGACGGGTAGTTGGGCTGTGGCCCAAGGTAACTAGATATGCCAGTCGAAAGTGCTTCACTACTTCTCATCTACTTTATTTTTTTAGAGGCTAATATTATCATGAGGGAGATACACGAAAGCTAAAGGGTTAATCATAGTTTGCCTGCAAAGATTTAGGTGAGATTTTACTTTGCCATATTTTATTTTAGAAATATACCCTTTGCTTCATGTCTTCTATACATTGTTCAGTGTCAACTTCTGAAATTTTATGGGTAAAATTCACCATGGGTTACCTAACTTATTTTTTTAACCTATCCGGGTACCTTATTTTTATTTTATCCTAACGAGGTACCTTTTCTCCTATTGTGCATCTTGTTCAACTACTTTCCATCAAATGGACTATTAAAATGGATGGGAATTGCTGATGTGGCATTTAATATAACTGAGATAAATTGAAAAATATCAACTTTAGTCCTTTAACTTTTTTAATCACTAACTATAGTTCTCCAAATATTTTTAATGGCAAATTTGAGAAAGAGAGAGAGAGGGGGGGTTCAAAGAGAGAAAAGTGCCGCCTTCTCTCTAGAAATTAAGGTGATCGATCTCCACCTAGCGAGATGGGGTGAAGTAGAACAGGATCGCGCGGTGGCCGAGGGAGAGATGCTAAACAATTGGAGCTGATTGAAACTGATGAGGCAGGGGAAAATTCTAGTTTGGGCTTAGATGATGGGCTATCAGAGGAGGACAAAGTCGGGACAAAGGTGACGCACAATTCTGTTTTGCTAGCGACACTCGTTTCTGGGATGACAGCGATGCAAGATCTTGGGATGGTGACGATGGGCGATTTGGGTCTAGCTGCAAGAAGCAACCCCGTACGACGGCAAAGGTAGATTTTGGCATGGCGGCGACACACGACTATGGACAGACGGAGATGAGCGAATCTAGTCAGAGAAGAGGCACGATTCGGGGTTGGCAATGATTCACGATTATCGTGCGGCGGTGAAGCTTGATTCTGGTTTGGTGGCGATGCATGAATTCGGTGGCGGTGAATGAGATGGGAGGGGGATTAGGCAGGTTGAATTTGGTAGCGGTGAAAGAGATTGGGGGTAGGGCCGGTTGCGGCGTTGGCGGGCTGAAGGGCGATTGGCAGCTGGGCTGGTGGCTAGTGGCTGAAGGGTGGTCGGCGACGGTGACTAGGTGGGCAACTATTGTGGTGGCTGTAGTAAAGATGGAAGATTAAGGTTTGGGGGGCAAAATTAACTTGAGTGAAAATTTAAGGGTTAGAACTAGTAATTGAAATAGTTTGAGGACTGAAGTTATCATTTTAAGTTTATTTTAGTATTGTTTAATGCCACATCACATTTCTCATCCAATTTAACAGTCAATTTGAAGGAAAGTAATTGAACAGAATGCGCAATAGGATGAAAGGTACCTTACCAGCACAAAATAAAGGTAAGGTACCCGGATAGAACAAAAAAATAAGCTAGGTAACCTATGGTGGATTTTACCCAAAATCTTATTTAAACTATACAGTAGATATTTCTTAGTAATTTTAATTTGCATGTTATTTTTTTATTGTTAATGAATAATGTAAATTATTAGTTTTTTATAAATGTAAAATATTTTTTTAAAAAAAGGTAAAGTGTAATGTAGAGGATAAAGTGTATATTTCTAAAAAAGAATGGACAAAGTGTAATACCATGTAAACCTTGAGGGGTAAATTGTTATTAAACCAAATCTAAATGAATGCCCCTACCTAGTGACAGATAAACAACAGGAGGGTTGCCTACGGCAGAAACCAAATCAGGGACTAATATAGCAGGAGTATCGCAATTAAACATACATAACCTAATTACAGTCTAATAAGATGATATCCTTAAGTATGGATAGTTATCATTTATCAAACATATGTCTACTTTCGTTTCCTTCGGCTTGGCGAATTACATAAATGATTTTTTCTTTTACTTCTTTTTTTGGTTATATTAAGTATGTAGAACTGTGTTTTTTTTTGTAAAGTATTACTACATACTACATATTTGTGTCTATTGGGACTAAATCCTGTATTTTATCAGTGTCGGTGTGGGTCGTTTGGATCTTTAAGGCTAAGAAAGTTTTATTTGGGATTTTGGGTTTTGGGAGGTGTATGTAGTTTTTATAGTTAATGGGTTAAAGGGTGTGTGTTGGGGTGACTTGTTCCAATTTCTTATACTGGAACAGGTTGTTCTATATTTTTTTAATAATAATTATTTTCACCGTTAAAAAAAAAAGTATTACTACATATACGTCTAGCAACCTTATCCTATATGAGTACTTAGTTGGCTATTTCTTGGTTTAGACTATATCTAACAACAGTGGACATTGAGTTATTATTATTATTATTATTATTATTATTATTATTTATTTCATTCCGATTTCCCGACTTACACATTTGGGTTTGAAAATCCTCATTTCATTATCCCTATTAAAAATTCTCTAATCAGCCCAAGCTATTAAATCTTTTTGGACGCATATATATGAGATGCCAAGTTGCCAATGCTACAGAAGTTGCTTAATTTTCATTGTTCCACATTCGAATAATTAATTAATTAAACATTTGATTCCTTCATTAGATGGTAATACTTTTTTACTCTCATCACAATCTTTTTTTTTTAAAGAAAAATAATATCATTAAAACAGCTCAAAAGAGAAGAAGAGGGCAGCAATACAAGCGTACACAACAGCCAATCCTACAACGAAAAGGAAATAGAAAAAAATACTACAATACTAAAATAGCTTATAAATATCTACTTCCTCACACAACAACAATACTAAAAAATCTCAGACACCCAACTCAGATCATAATAATTTCTTATGAAGAAAAGGCATCAAGAAATTCAGCAATATATAATCTGAAGCCTTCAGTCACAAGCAACTGCCTGATCTGTACTCACGTGTATAGCTATGGCAACTACTGAGAACTATTTGGGCCATTGTCTCCACCCTCTGAGCAGGGGGCTGGCTCGCTGCCGTTGCGGTGGCTCTGGAAGGTCACATTCAAGGCTGTAGAACATGGTCGGGGCCAGATTGATGAAAAGTCGAAGCATGGCTGAAGGCATTTGTTCTAAACTGACCAACTCTGTGAGAAGAACTCTTTGCACCTTTGCCATTATCCAAAGAACTTCGGTGATTAGGAGGGATTTATGAGCTTCACAGCTTGTTAAGTCCAAAGGGAGAACAACTATTAACAAATATAACGTAAATCTCAATTGTTGTTGTAGGTGAAGAGCTATGCATAGTTTTATCTTCCTCTCCCTCATAGATTACTACCTTCCATGATGTCTCTAGCCCATCAATCATCTCAAATGCACAAACATCACCAACTATCAAGTTATTGTCCTCTGCCAATGCCTCTGCCAATGTCTTCCAGCGCCCTTGGAGTTCTGCAAAATGTTGTTCATTTCTAGTTCGTACCAAATAAAGTACATGTCACATTATTACTAATAATCATAACCATGGGGCTGCCGTCTTCAATTCGCCCAAGCACTGCCCAGAGTCATTGAATTCGCAATCATAAAGTGATGTTTCTATCATGTTGGTCTCTACTCTACTGTAACATGACATAAATCCATCTCAACTTGATCATACTAACTTCATACCATTACCTTCCAGTTTTCCTGTATGAGCTTTCAATAGATGAAACATCTTCATTGACAAGAGTTTCTGGTTTACAAAAGGATCACCTATGCAGCAGCTTAATGGAATCAGCACCTTTTGATGGACACCTTCATCCTAACAACATCACAGGCCTTGATCAGCTTGAAGACACAAACATCTCCAACTTTCAGAAGATTATCCCTCGTGAACTTGGGCCAACCACCGCTGAAGCAACCATATCTTTTAGGTGTAGCCATGGTCAGTAACTCAACCTTCCACGACCTATCTTCCACCTCAAGAATCACATCTGTCCTTCTCTGAGGCCCAATTATATGCTTGTCAGTGAACTCAACTGGCACTCGCTACAGAATTGGGCGAAAATATGTGTTACAAGAGTGTCACTGATGAACCAGAGTAAAAATTTGGCCAATATAAAGAATCATACCATGAAGGCTTTGAATGATGGTTTAATGGTTTTACTGAAGGATGAATTTTCACAAGCTTGACGTGCCTCTGGTGAAGGTGGTCTTGCTTGCTTCCATTTCCTCTGACCAGCAATGGCTCTACCCCTTTCTACTCCTGCACATGAGACCAGACCAAGTTCAGATCATGATGACAGTGGACATAGACATGAAAAAGATGGTAAAAAAAGAACATAGAACTGATAACTGGTAGTTATCTAGAACTGATAACTAGTAGTTATCAACCTGAAGTTTTGGGTTCTGATTTTGAATTCATCCCAATGACTTGAGTTAACCTAGTCTTACTGGTCTTGCAAGGCCAGCTATATGACGAAGATGACCTTCCCCTCTTTCTACCACATGATGAAGGCATGTCCGAGATTTCAATTGACAAATCATCATCCTCATCCTTGGTGTGCTGTTTTGGATATTCAGTCTCCGTACAACTCATATCAAAGACGAGTACATGAAATTTGCATAGCTCTTCATATCTGAATACCACCAAACATCCGTACTTAACAGAGTAGTGTTCTGCAAACTCTTTCCAGCCATTTTGCAGGCACGTTTTACCATCAGATTTTGACAGTTCGACCTCCCATTTTTTACCCCTAGGAACCTCAAGTATCACCTTGGTTGGAACTGGAACATCATTCAAATATTTCCTAACAAACTTTACTGGAATCAGCTGCACAAAAGGCTCAACAATGTAAGACTCACATACAGCTCCAAAACAGCTTTAGTTTCAGCTATGAAAAACCCAGAACTGTACATGAAAGTCCCAGAAAGAAAGAGATGTGAAGCGCTTACCAACTTCCCTTCACTAAGAGTGTCCTCCAAAATTATCTTGAAAAAGTGGGCCTTTTGATCAGCTGAAGATACAGGCGTGTTCTTGTATGAAGACATTGTAGAACAGCTCCTTGTTCTACCAGTCTACCAATCAGCGGAGCGTTCGAGTTACGTAAAAAAGAGGACGGAGAAGAACTTGAAGAGTAATCAAATCAAGTAACCTTCATTTGATTCTAGGGTTTGAAACAGTTCTCATAACTATCCTGAAATTCCAGATCTTTATGAGAACCTAGGAGGCTTTAATGCTTAAAAAAATAGATGTCCTAACACATAATTCAAGGTATCATTAACCAACTGCAAGGGTCGGAAAATAGATACTCATATCAATCCCTCACAAATTCCAATACTTGAGAGGGCAAACAAATGCGATCTCTTTTGCCCTCTGGGTAGAAGAGACGTCACTTTGCAGAGATAAATGCACAACAAGGGACCCTCGACACAAGATCATGCGTGTTAAAATACAGAGCACTAATAGCAAAAGAAACATATGTTTGCAGAAAGAGAGGGAGGGAGGGAGAGAGGGAGCTTCTGACATCGGAGTTGGGTAGAAACAACTCCAAGTGATAGTGGTCAAATTTAAATTCAAGGGTATATGATCATACTTTTTTTGTTTTATGTTTACAGCTATAACTCACTTTTAAGGATAAGTACAATTACTTAAAGAGTAGTATTGGCTAAAATTATTTATCTTTTCCTAGTTAAGAAGATACAAACAGGAAAATGAGTTCATGCACCGCGTTACGCAAATCAGACAGTGATATGTGAGCAGACAATAGTCCAAATTCTCACTTATACATCTGCAACCATGAATAACAAGAGAAAGACAAAGGTGGAAAGCATTTAACTGACATATCGATGGACATATTCTTCCAATTCTTTCAGCTTACACTAATTTGCCAGATATCACACTTGCATACCCAGAGAAAAATAGCACATTGTGAATTGTAACTCATGGACAACAGAACCAGAACATTCAAGCAAGATGAACAGAACAGAACTTGTTTGATGCTAGATATACTTTTGCACACACTACGAGCTACAAATATGCATAAATAAATAACTCTAAATAAAGGCACAACAAATACATGAGACTTACATCCGTAAGGGGAGCTGATTTCTTGGCAAACAAGAACCTTCTCAATCACCTGTAATGAAACAACAAGAATCTAGTAACTGCCCGAACCAAAACGCGTCATTGTAATAAAAAGAAATACAGGGGACATTTAGCTTCTCAATTCTTGGAAATCTCAGAACCCCTAATCGCGACTTACCTTGGTTCTTTGGGAGGAGGATTATCCGTGCTAAACCGAGAGAGCAGCTGGGTTCACCGTCTGCTCTTGTCCATTGCGCATCTGCCGGCGGTCGGTGTGCGGATCGGAGGACGGGCCACTGGAGATCGGGTGGGTGGCCAACGGATGGTGATTTGGGCCTGTTTGAGAGTGTGGCGTGTGTGGGTGACTGCGCGTCAGGTAGAGTGGCATAGGTCGTAAATTCGAATAAAAAGGGTAGTTCTTTGGACTGTTTAACCCCCAGCGAGCAACCCACGCGCCTAGACAGCATCCCACTCAAACCTTTCTTCTATTGCTACTGCCTCGTCACGTCATGAACGGACACGTACATGCAACTTTTTCACGTGGCCAAAGTAGGGATAACAATTGGGTGAGTTAGGTCATGTTTGGATGATAAGTTAGGTTTAGATTTAATTGGGTTAAGATATATTTAAGTCCAAGTTAGGTTATTTGGATTTGGGTTTATTTTGTTGAGTAAATTTTGGATTCAGGTTGGGTTAAGCCAGGTTTATTTAGGTTCAAATCCAATCAGCTCAGGTTATCAAGTTTTAGATCAGATTCAGCTTGATTGTCTGGTTTTCTTGGTTCACTTATGCAAAAGCCGAAATCATTAAATTGATTCAATTTTTTTTGTTTAATTTTGATTAAAATTTAATTTAACTAGACATAAAAATAATATAAAATTTATGAAGCTATATTAATATATAATTTATTTAATAAAATACTCTCTCTATGTCAAGTTCTTTATAATATTCACTATTCAACAATTAATCTATGATTTTTTATTTTCAATATTTTAGTATATAAATGAAAAATGATTATATTAAATAATAAATAAAGACCTATAGTTTTTAAATATATACTTTTTAAATTTTTTTTTCTAACAAATAATCTCCCTCCGTCCCATTTTCTTTACTCCATTTAACTTTTTTGACTAATTTGACTTAAATTTATTTATATTATTATTTATTAAAAAATTTTAAAAAATATATTTAAATATTGTAGGTCTTCATTTATTATTCATGTATAAAATTGTATATTTATATACTAAATTGTTGAAAACAAAAAATTATATATTAATTGTTAAAATATGAATGGTGCAAATAATTTGATATATAAGGAGTAATATGAATTTGAAAAAGTCAAATAATTTGAAAAAGTCAAATATTTCAAAGAATATGGGACAAAAGAGGTACTATAATTTCTAAAATCTAATTATTTGTATTTTTCTATCACCGTTTTACTAATCATTTCCCATCGTTCTTACTCGCTGGCTCTACAACGCAAAACAGATCAGCAGAATTGAAGAAACTCTTTTACGTATATTAAATCATAATTTTTCTAAAGTCTATGCTGACCTTATATTTTATATTAATTTAAGTTAAAATCGAGTCTTGTCAGGTTTAGTCATCAGGTCATTTCGGGTTCAGGTTTTCTCAGGTTTCACTTTAGTTGGATTCGGGTTTAGGTCGGGTTCGAGTCATTGAATTTTCTGGTCAAATCGGGTCATGTTGGGTTCGGGTTCGGGTTCAGGTTCGAGTGGGTTGGGTCAGATCTTCGGGTCGGGTCAAATTTTGCCATCTCTATGGCCAAGCTGAGCAATCTTTGTTTCTTCTTAATTTCTTTCTTTCATTTTTTTTATTGAACAATCTTTCCGTCGTCAGTGATTAAAAGGGGGAGGAGGAGGAGGAGAAACTAATGGGCTGGGTGACAGGTGCTCCGACTACATGCATGGCCAGCAATTTAGAGTGCAGCAGTTTATGTAATTGATTGGTTTGAGGTCCCTGCACATAATCAATAATACAAAGCGGTTTTAGGTCGCCATCACCCCGGACTTAATCAATTTCACCCACGAATACACTAATAATTCACAGATTGTCGATATGTTTTCTAAATCCATGGGGTGGAGGCCATATCCGGTTGATGCCGAGCAATTTATTTTTTTATTTATTTTAACACTTATGGAAACATTTGATTATATTGTATTTAGTTTAGTTGTTTTCTTGACATTTTAAAAGAAATCATTTAAAAAATAAAATTTGATATCCTGTCACCATATATGCATATGTAGTATAAGAATTTAGCAAGTGAATAAAAGTTTAATTATTAGACGATGAAATATAAACAAAAGTACTTCCATATTTGTGTACTTGTGGGGTGAAATTGATTAAGACCTGAAACCGCGCGTTTTCTATTATTGGATCAAGCTTTTTAGCAAGTGAATAAAAGTTTTTATTAGAGCAAATAGAAACAAAAGTACTTCCATATTAGTCATGTATTAATTTTCGGGGTGAAATTGATTAAGACGTCAAACCATTTTGTATTACTGTGTCAATTAAGCTTTTAGCAAGTGAATACAAGTTTAATTTTATCAGACCAAAGAGAAACAAAAGGATATATTTAAAATTTTTTTTAAAAGTAATACTTTAATTCATATAATTAAGTGGAATACACCAATATTCGAAAACAAAAACAAAGTGCAGCAACATAGTACCAATAATTAATAGTAACAGAGAAGCCATCCTACTGCACTAACATATACACAGAAACAACTTCCTAGGACAAAACAGCAGGGGACGGGGAGAGCTTCTGTCTACGTATATTGGAAAAGATCAAACTCTTATTACTCAGCATTACTTGAACTCGCAAACCTGACCTTACCATTTTATCCATGTCTGCAAACACATAAGCAAGTCTCCAAGGTCTGCCTATTCAATTATAGAACCAAGAAACTGCACTCTTAAAATCACTATTAATCAGCATATTATGGGAAAAGATCAAACTCTTAAAATTACTCGGCATCAACCGGATATGGCCTCCACCCCATGGATTTAGAAAACATATCGACAATCTGTGAATTATTAGTGTATTCGTGGGTGAAATTGATTAAGTCCGGGGTGATGGCGACCTAAAACCGCTTTGTATTATTGATTATGTGCAGGGACCTCAAACCAATCAATTACATAAACTGCTGCACTCTAAATTGCTGGCCATGCATGTAGTCGGAGCACTCGTCACCCAGCCCATTAGTTTCTCCTCCTCCTCCTCCCCCTTCTATCATCTGTACACCCAAAGACATGTACACATGTAGTAATTTTATGTCATCGGATTTGTCGCTTCCCTTTGGTTTTATTGTTGTTTTATGCTGTTTGTATGAAGATGCACTAATGTAGTGGTATCTCATGTCATCTGGTTTTTCTACATCCATTTTAATATAAATCTTTCAAATAAATTGACATTTACTTTACTGGAAATATCTAGATTAAAAGTCTGAGAAGAGCTTACGGGAAGATTTTCATGCCTGGTGATGCAAATTCAATGGGTTTAGAGTTTAGACTACTAGCTTAGGAACCTTGGTGCATATAGAATTAATTAGTTGAATAATATTGTACATGTTGGCCATTATTTGTGTATTTTGTTGCTTGCTTGTTTGCAGGACCGAGGAGAAGTTTGCTTGCTTGCTACATGATACCCAACACTTTTTGCTTGCTTGCAGAATTGATGGTCTCGCTATAGTTGTTTGTTTCATGTGTGAGAGACTTGTTGTTGTTTTATTCGCAGCCTCTTTTTAAGGCAAACAAAGACTTTATTATATCAAACTTTATGGATTGGCTTGATTATGTAATTTGTGTACTTTGTTGATGTTTTTTTTTCTTATTATTATTTGTGTAATTGAACTTGGTGTCAGCTAGTGTTATGAATTCTGTTGTTATTTTTCTTCCTTTTTTCAAAACGAGCTCAAGCTCGAGCATACCTAATCGAGCCCGAACCGAGCTCGTACAATTTGCTTTTTAATAGGTTTTTTGAATATTTCGAACGTTCGAATCGAGCTCGAACATCATACCGAGCCGAACTCGAGCACCATTTCCTCGAGCTCGTCGAGCTCGAGCCCGAACCCGAACACCTACCAAACTTAAACGAGCCGAGCTCGAGCCCGAGGCGTTCGGGCTCGGCTCAGTTCGATAACAGCCCTAGTCGTCACAATAATATTTACCGAAATGTAGTATCTCCTAATATAAAACATAAAAATATTTTTTCTTAAGTTATAGCGACTAAGGGAATTCATTTTAACTTAAGTTAATTTAATTTAAAATGACTTATTTTTATTTTTATATATATATTTTTTATCTAGAACCAATTTCATTTAAAAGTCAATATTATATAGATACAATAATCTATTTAAAAATAAATTTTTATGAAATTATTAAATTTTTGTTTAATTTTTCTTTTTAATGTGTAAAACTAGAAAAAAAAAATCATAAAAATTTAGTAAAATTATAAAAATTATATTTTTAATGGATTATTATATCTAAATAATATTGAATTTTAAATTAATTAATTCCAGATAAAAAATATGTACAAATAAAAATAATCCATTTTTAATTAAGTTGACTTAAATTAAAACGAATTGTCAGTTTGTTTTAACTTAAGTCAATTACTTATTTTTATTCTTATATCTTTTTTATCTAGAACTAATTTTAATTAAAATTCAATATTATCTAGGTGCAATAATCCATTGAAAATATAATTTTTTTAATTTTACTAAATTTTTATGAATTTTTCTAGTTTTAGGAATTAAAAAAGAAAAATTTATAAAATTTTGAAAACATCATAAAAATTTACTTTCAAATGAAATTAGTTCTAGACAAAAAAATATAATAGTAAAAATAAGTCAGTTAACTTAAGTTAAAACGAATTGACCCATGTTGTTAATCGCTTGTTTCTTGTATATTAATTATAATACTTAGAAGAATAAAACACCAATTATTAACGCACACCAAAGCTAACTAAAAAAATATTTATTATATAACAATGCAAGTGTCTTTTATAAAATAATATATGTGTCCACTATTATAAAGATGAATATAGAAACATAAGTAAAAAACTTCTAGAGTTACTTGCTCGATCACTGAATCTTGTTCATACTTGGAAGATCAAAAAGGTCAATTATTAACATACAAAAAAGCAAAATCTAAAGTGTCTACTATAACTCATACAAATATTCACTATAATATAGAGATGTGTCTACTATAACACATACATGTATTTATTAGTTTAAAGAAAAGCATAAAAACATAAGTAAACAAATTCTAGAGTTACTTGTTCGATTACTGATTCTTGTTGAAACTTGGAAGATCAAAAAGATCAATTACTAACATATAGGAAAGTTGAATCCAAAGTGCCTACGATAACTCATACAAGTGTCTAGTATAATATAGAAATGTGTCTGCTATAAAACAGACATGTGTCTACTATTTTAAAGATAGACATAAAAACACAATTTAACAAATTCTAGAGTTGCTTTATTGATGAATTCTTGTTCATACTTGGAAGAATTGAATATATTATCAACACAATGTCAGCTATGAAAAACAGAGTACATAAATCACCTTCAGTTTGCTTTTGAACTTCGTAAGAATGATAGAAATTTACACAAATCCAATCTTTAAATCTCATATTCATGTCATGAAAATATAAGTAGAAACTACAATGTTCGGCATGTGTATTTAGTTAACAATATATTAATTGATTTTGCTAAAGTGCTAACAAAATTGTTCACATGCTTCCACCCCAATGACCTAGAAAATCTCAACCAAGAAACATAAATAAAACCTTATGCAAATTTCACAAATATTCTAGCTACTACAATTAGCATCCATATATTGCTTTATCTTGGGAGTAGTGTGCGCATATAGTATTAGAAACACCAATTACCGACGTATAGGGAAGTAAAATTCCAAATATCTACTATAATATATACAAGTGTTTATTATAAAATAGATATATGTTTACTATAACACATACATGTGTCAACTATTTTGAAGATGGATGTAGAAACACAACTAACAAATTCTAGAGATGCTTGCTTGATCATTGATTGTTGTTCATATTTGGATGATCAAGTCACCAATTACTAGCATATAGAAAAGCAAAATTTGAAGTGTCTACTATAATACATCTAAGTGTCCACTATAAAATGTAGATGTGCCTACTAATTTAAACTAAAAAGAACAATTAAAAACTAGCTTCTATCTCTTCCCTATTCTTCCTCATATTTTCATTTTCTAAAGTAGTGTTTTCATATTTGTAAGTTATGCAAATAGAAATCAATCACACAGATAACCAAACAAGATCATCATCATCATCATCGAAGTCCTAGCTGAGAAAAGTATAATAGACATGGAATAGATGTAATCATCGGTAGACTTTTGGAATCCTAAAATTGCATTCAAATCCTCTCTCTTCCTATCCTCTCCATCCCTTCTTGCATCTTTGCCTTCTTCTTCTTCTTGCTCCCATTGTCCTCCTTCAAATTTACCGGTCAACAAGCTTCAGGCTTGTATTGCTCGTCATTTCCTTCTTAGTCCCGATCTCCAAGGCCTTCCTCTTCTGCTTGCTTTTCTTTTCCTTCTTTGGAGGCTAAGATGGTGAACTTGGAAGAAAAGCTTAATATGCATGGAAGGGATGGGTGTGGGAGTAAAGCTGTCGGTTTAGGAGTTTCTGTTTGGTGATTATAATGACATGGGTTGCAATGTTGTTTAGGGAGGATGCTTGAGTTCCAGGAGATGCCTTATTAGTGTCAAGGCATTGCGTTTAGTGGAATGTTCAAGATGAGCATTTTGGCATTTAGCCATGCTGCATATATTTTGGCTATTGAATAATAGCGTAGTTGTATATTTGTCTAATCAACACTTGTATGTTCAAGTCCATTTTAGCATTCCATTTGAATACCACAATATGATCCAACACTTAATACATATAAGTAACAGAAAAATAAATATATTTCCATTGAATTTAAAACTTGCTTGATTATTTCAGTAAAGCATTTACAAAACCAGTCCGCATTCAAACTTGCCTGAACATCATATTAAGGCATTTACAATAACAAATCCTATTTGGTTAATATCTGATTCAGACTCTGATCATTCTCTAAGTGTACCATATGGATTAAAGTCATTTGGGATATACTAAGCCATTAGTACTATCAAAAGAGTTGGTACTAACAAAAACAGACTAGACTAAGTCATTTGGTACTAACAAAAACAAAATGCATTAAGTTTTTTGCTCCTACAAAATATGCATGCATATGTAATAATTCGGCTACCGTTGGCTCATGCTCTCAATTGCTTTCCTTATGTGCCTCCTAAGAGTTATTGCCCGTGTGCCTTACCTTCTAGGCTACATAAGTAAAACTCACAGTGTTAGTATAGAATAAATAATACTCAGTTTGAAACATCAACTAAAAAACAATTGCTTAAGGCAATTCCCACTTACAATATATACTATAAAACCAGTGTTAATATTAGTAAGGACACCTATTTCCTCTATATGCTTCCTAGGTTTAGTTGTTTTTCCTTCCGTTGTCATACTTGTAGGGGACACTAGGAGTTTTTGTCTCCTTAGTGAAGCTGAAACACCTATTTCGATTGCTTGGACCTGTATTTAAGCATTATTTTTTATAATATTAGAAGTTAGTTTTTGATGCTATAGTAATTAGTTCAAATGAACACATACCTTAGTTTATTGATTGCTTTGAACAATCTTCAAATGACATTTAGTCTTTTTGTGCCCTGGTTGCTTACAAAGACTGCATGTATTTATTTTGCCCTTCCTTGGCATTTTTCTAGCCTTTGTTGGCTCATGCTCATCACGTTTCCTCTTTGGTGTAGGTCTTCCAGGCATTTTCTTGACTATTGGGGTGACAATGGGTATCAAATTGCTTTTCTCCAATCCATTGGGTCTAGTTAAAGGTTGAAAGGAGAATTAGTATGTGGCTTTATATTTGTCCTTCTTGTACCAATTTGATAGTAGTCTTTAGGATTGTGGCCTGAGTTATAAATGCAAGTTATTCAATAAGAGCATAAAATTCCAGATGTCCCAGCTTCCACATGTCTACCTTCTTTTATCCAACTTCACAGCAAATTTTTCCAGCCCTGAGATGACTTCAAAGCCATCTTCATCATTCTAAACAATGTCCCATTGTATATGATCTTTCACTTGTTTGGCCAACTTTGCTAACATTGTCTTCCTATAGTGATCAATCCAGACTTGTGATTCTCTATACTTCTCCCCAAATATATGCATGATATATCTCCTAATATCCTCTAGCATAGAAAAAATTGTGTTATGGCCCTCCTAGCGTGAAGCTCAGCTCAGGGAGTTAAATTGATTGAATTCCTAGTTTAATGCCTTATTTAAGTTAACTAGGCAAGATCAAGTAGGTTAGGCAAGATTTACTAGGTTTTGAGAAGTTTATGGCACCAAAAAAGGTTAAGGGGTGAAATGGTAATTTTGAATCCTGAGGTGTCAAGCCAAGTCCCGAGAGTTAAAAACATATTTTAAAACCCAACTATTGCTTAAAACCCAAAATTTTGCTTAAGTGCTTAAGGTTTGATTAAGGTTTAACCTTGGGTTACTATTTAGGGAAGGGGGCTTTTTGTCAACTTAAAAGAAGTTTTAGGGTTATTTGAGTTAAAGGCTTATAACTTATAAGAGAATGGACTTGTGGCTGCCATTGTTCATCCTTTCTTTTCCAAGCCCGAGTTCACCCTTGCGCTTTCTATATCTTCTTCAATTCTTACACAAAATCAAGAGCTTTTTATGGAATTTAAAGGCCTCAAGGGTACACGAGCTTTGGCAACCAATTTCAAGCTTGTTTGTTGGTTTGGAAAGTTATTTTCACATTTTTCTTGCTTGAGCTAGGTTTGAACGTAAGGTAACATGATTTTCCTTGTTGATTTTTTGTTTGTTTGGTGTTTTAAGGCATGAGTTTACTTAGTTTGTGTTAATTTGATGCCATTTGCTTTGGTTTGCTTAGACCTAGGTAAATCTTAAAGGGACCTTGTTTTCAGTGAAGAATTACTTGAAAGTAAGGTAAAAGATTTAAGGTTCTATGCTTAATTAATGCTATTGGAGTTTTGTTGCTTGTTGGAAACAATTAGTTTTGACGATAACATTGGTAAGTGGGCAAGGTTGTTCATGGTGGACTAAGTGCATGTTTGAGCTTGGTATAATGTTGTGATGCATCATAAGTGTGTTTATAATCGTGCATTATGGCCTATGCAACATGTTTTACATGTATGAAGAGTTAGAAGCCATTCAAATCACGTTTGGTATGCTTGGGAGGCCTTCCAAGGTGCTTAAAGCACAAGTTGGCAAAAACTGGGCACAAAAAGGTTAAGGACATGTCGCCAAGGCCTCATGAAATAACCAAAGAGTTATATACTATGGGGACACGTTGCCAAGGTTAGGGATACGTTGCCATAGGCTTGTTCCCTAGCAAAACCAACTTTTTGCTAAGGGGTTCTGAGGGAAGGCTTAAGGGGTGCTTTGGGCGCCTAAGAGTCTAGGTGTTCCAGTGGTACTCCAAGACCTTTTAAACTTATTTGGAACCTAGGAGTTTCTTATAGTTTTTGTGGCCACCTAAGCTACCCACAAGAAACCTAGAATTAATGGCCATGGTGATGCACCATTAGCTTGGGTACAAGGTTTAGTACCATCGAGGACCTAGCCATACCTTCAAGCATAAGGTTTTGGTGTAGAAACCTTAGTACACCTAGTTGGTTCCTCAAAACCTAGTTGAAATTGGCCCAATCATAGTGCCCCTGTAAAACATAAGGGAGGTTAAACTAGTGATGAAATTCATTAGTTAGGCTAGTAAACAATGCTTGCTAATAGACAAGGCTTTGCCTTGTAGTTTAAGGATTAGGTAGAGGACAAGTCCCAAGGGACTAAAACTCTATATGCATAGGTTTAGTCTCATGTTGTATGAGCTCATAGTAAAATGCTAATGATTATATATGTATTGTCCTTAGTATTTTTCCTTGCAAGTGAAGGTCCTTACTGAGAATTATAAATTCTCACTCCCTTATCTTATGTTGTGTAGATTATATATGTATTGTCCTTAGTATTTTTCCTTGCAAGTGAAGGTCCTTACTGAGAATTATAAATTCTCACTCCCTTATCTTATGTTGTGTAGATTTTAATGTAGTTGAATTCTCACTCCCTTATCTTATGTTGTGTAGATTTTAATGTAGCTGAGCCCAATAATCACTGAAGGTTGTCATGGTACTCTTTTTTTCTAGGTACAATATTACGTGAATCCTTGTAAGGTTTCTTACTAACTATAATTTTCTTGGCCTTAGTGGTTAGTAAAGCATGTGGATGACTTTTAATGCTCACCACCAAGATTGCATCTAAGGTGGGAGTTAAATGGAAAAATCTCAGTAGGAAAGCCTTGTCTACATTGTATGCACTAGTTGCCTTTTTTTGTATACAATTAGAGTAAAAGGCTCTAGGGTTGCTTGTGGGTGATGGGCATAGTTTTCTTTTGTTGGATGCCCTTACATGGTTATTCTGTGTAATTATATTGACATAAATGATGGATTGCTATGCTTTGACTTATTTGAACCTTGGTTTCTTTGGAAAATGCCTAGGCTATGTGAATGTCTTATGTATTTCCACTTATGTGAGTCAAAGCAAACTTGCGTGCATACTTGCATTTCAAGGCTAATTAACTAGTGACATGAAGTTTTAACAAGGGTGCACATAAGTAACTAGCCAATTGCAACAAACATGAGACTTGCTTTCACAGGTTTCTTAGGCAGGGCTATGAGTGGCCATGTCAGATTGGCTTATACCTTGCTGGCAGGACATGTTCAACACCATTAAAGGCTTTACATAAGTTGTTCTAGTTGAAATCACACTTGATCTTCTTGTTAAGAAAAGCCTTGCACCAATGTTTGGGATCTATTCTTAACACATTTTTTCTTGCATTTGGTGCATACGCCTCAATTTTTTCCAAGCAATTCTAGAACTTACTCAAGTAGGTGCTATTTGCGGTTGCCCAGAACATCCCTTTGACATCACCAGGATCCTTTTGCCCTAAGTTGGCATAAATATGATGTGCATACCTTTTATGTTTTACATTAAGAACCAGATATTCAACTGCTTATAACAGTCCCTGCAAACAAGCAGTTGTTCAATTACTAACATGACATAAAAAACCAATTAAAACAACTAAGATACCAATAGAAATTATCTTCTGCTGGTCAGTTATGATTGCCCATATAAACCGATCCCCTATATTCAAATTAGCAAACAATCTTTCAAAGAACCATGTCCAAGAGTATTTGTTCTTAACCTCAACTACTACCCATGCAATTGAGAACATTCCATCATTAGCATGCTTCCCAATTGCACTAAGTAACTCTCCTTTGACAAGTCCCTTTAAAAAGTAGCCATCAAGTCCAATCAAATGCTTACAACCAGCCAGGTAAACCTTCTTATAGGCATCAAAATAGATGTACATCTTCTTAAAGATACCACAAGACATATGTGTTGTTGAAAACTCAATAGTTGTCCCTCGATTAGACATCAATATCTCATCTACATAGTCTCCCAACATACTATACTCAAGCTTATAATTGCCTTCTATGTCATGTCTCACCAATTCCCTAACCCTCTTAATCATTCTAACACTTATATGAAGCTTCAGTTCATCCTTAACTTTTTGTTGGAATTGCTTGATTCTTATCTCTGGTTCATCTCTAAGTGTCTTCTAAAACTTACAAGCAATCCACTTAGTTAAAACAAGCCTTAGATTATACTTCTTCCCATAATTGTGATCCAACCTCATGCTCTTAATCTGCATACACTTAAAGGATTTTTTGTATGACAACCACATATGAAATGGGCAATTTGGTGTAGACATAAGCTCAAGCGTTTTCCTATCATTTGCTTTCCACAAAACATCTCTGTGAATTTGAACTTCATATTTGATTATAGCAGGCTTGAAAGCCTTACTATCATCAAACCTCATGCCAATCTGGAAAATAACTACATCAATAGTAGGATTGTATTTAGGGTAAGTACTCCTCCAAAGTCTTACATGCTCCTCTGTCCCTACTCCACCATCTGAATCTTCTTTACCAGGATCATTAGAGTCAATGTATTCTGTCTTATTTGAATCACTTCCTCCATTTCAACCTTCTAAATCCTCTTCATTTAATTCAATTTAACTATCAAACTGTATTGCTCCTCACCATCTAGCTTAAAGTCCTCATCTAACTCAGACTTTGAGCCTTCTGTTCTTTAACATCTTTATTCAGCTGCCAATCATTCAATTGCTAATCCTTTTGTCTCACTTGGCAATCCTTCTCATTTTCATCATTTATTTTATTAGCTATATTTGCATTCTCATTAGTTCCCACTTCAGCAACAACAACAAGACCCTTTGTTGATGACTATCCAACTTCAACATGGCAGCCAATCGAACCTTAGTCATGATAATGTTTGACATACAAGTACAACTACCCCCTGCTGTATAGAAGCTCCAAAGCCTAAAGCTGCAACAGCTGAATCTTCATCATAAATTAACTTCACATTATCATGTACTCTAATAACTCACCAGGCCTTTTGGAAGTACACTGACTTCACATTCTTAATGCCTCTCCTCTTCATGAATTTCATAAAACCAACCCAACTAGACTAATAATCATGCCCTACATAACCTTGTTTTTTTCCCCCTCATATCTGAAAGAAAAATACCAAAATTTACCACCAACATGAAGAATGTATTTGAAAAGAAACTTATTCTCATCATCAGATAACCAACATTCATGATCAAACAAAGCTCAGAAGTATGATCATTCATACAAGACTCAAAATCATGTTTCCTTTGTGCAACCACACAACAAAACAACAAACAAACAACCCATTTCAGAATCAATAACAAGAAACAAACATACAACAAAAAAACCTCAATCAAATGAAAGAAATCATACCCTATAGTAGCCACTGAGATTCATAAAGAAACCAACAACATGAACTCTCTTAAACAACAATATTTATTATTTTTTAACATCTCAAAATCAATGAATACCCTCAATTTCATCACACGCCAACCACAAAGCACAATTTCTTCTTTTTCCAACATGCCTTACCTATCTACATCTTTTTTGCCTTCCCCTAAATCAACCATGATCGCCAAACTACTACGATGTCACCAACCAAACGCATGATTTACTTTTACCTCTAGACAAAGATACTTCACAAAACTAGATTAAGGCTTTTTCCTTTAGCAGAATTGTTGTTGCAGAGAGTGCAATACTTTAGCTTCTGTTTTTTGCGGGATAAAAATGTCATGTCACTGTATAAGTAACACCATGAAGTCACACAGTCACACATCCATTTACACATCAGCGTGGTTAACTTCCCAATGCTTACTTCAGAACCAATTACCAACTTTAGTTATGACATTAGAAAGTCCAAAAACTTCAACGACCAAATAGGTCCAAGCCCATAACTTCAGTGAGCTTTTTGGTACTTTTCCCCCAATATTAAAGTTTCTAGCCATCTTAAGCCTTTCCATACAAGCTAGGCTTTCCCCATGGAATGCTCGCCAGGCCTATCTTCCTTGTCGCAAGCACTACCACCACTTCCCTCTGGCAATCCTGGATGACTGCCCTAACTCCCAAGCTTCCAAACTCTCCCATTACAATGTCCCAATTTAGATTATACCAACTATGTGGAGCGCGCATACAACCCGCTCTCTTACAAATCGAGTAGATTAAGTTCTGTTGCAGGGTAATGTCATTCAACTTCTTATAACACTACCACAGAAGAGTCTCCAAAAATTGGCAGGGCTAGCCATGTAGTAAATCATTTTGGTGATGCCAAATTACTACTCCTATAGCTACAAAGTCGGACCATTCTGCTTTTTTCATGCTCTCCAACACCTGCACAGCCACTCATACATTTGGTCCCCACCAAAGTTCGTCATGAAGAAGTCTCTTAGCATTCTAGGCCGCTATTGTGAGGGGGCAATCTCAGAACACATGCAACGACATTTTGCTGCTTGTGCACAAATAGGGCAAAAAGTATCCACAACAACGTTCATTAATGCCAAATTAACTTATGTTAGTAGGACATTATGTGCCACTTTCCAAAGAAAGACTTAGAGCTTTCAAGGACCACCTAATTTCCAGATCTTTTTCCACAAACAATCATTCTCCTCATTAGCTTGTCAAGCTCTCATTAGGTGCTTCATATACACATTATACACATTTCTAACTGAATAAATACCATTATTTCTAAAATGCTAGACAAGTGCATCATTGTGTGGACTGGGCAAAAGAAGGAGCCTTCAAATTCACTCAACATATGTGACACTAAAAGGTTGTTGCAAAAGGAAAAGGTTCTAAGCCTTCTGGTGAGCATAGAAAAGCTTATTCATAGAGGTCTTTACATGCCATACCCCCCTAAGGTGTGTGTAACAACCCTAAAACTTTATTAAGTACAGTGTGTTTAGGTTAATTGTATAGGCATCAAGTTAAAACAAAAAAAGAAAAATGCATTAAATTTGACCGGTTATTAAAGGGGTAAGAAGAAGTAAAAAAAAAAAAAGAAAAGAGCAAAAGAGAGTTAGATATGCAGTAGGAGATGGCTAAACTAATATATATACCATTGTGAAACAATAGGGTTTAGTTTCTTCACTTTTGCACCATTATGGTTCTTTTCAAGAAGGGGAAGAAGTAAGGATTGAAGATCAAGGCTAAGTTTAGGATTTTCTTCTTCAAAAGAGTAAATTTGGTGAATTCTAATTTACTGTTCTCTTGTATATCATGTCAAAGATATATATGTAAATTCAATAAAAAATAATATTATTTGGGTAGGATTTTGATAGATTTTAGAAATTGGAAAAGATAATTGATGGTTGGAATTGTTTAGAATAAATTAAGGACAAGTTTGATGAGATTCACGATGGTTAATGTTTGAGTTCAGTGAGTTACAGGAGGTCTTGGAAGAAGAAACGAAGAATTCATGTTATGGGCAAGAATTGGGATAATGATGATGTAGGACCCTAATGTTTAGAGGTGAGTGAATCTAGTTCTTATAGTTAAAAATGTTATAATTTGGACACTTCAAGTTTAGTGCTGTAAAGAAGTATTGGGTTATTGATAGTATTGATCCTTGGGCATTGAACATAAGTTCAGAGAGTCCTTATGCTTTAGAAATATTCAGTTAGGTCATTGACAAAGAATAATTTTAGGTTACTTCTTAAATTTATTTGATTTTGACATAGGCTTTTATACAATTATTTTAGGTGACTAAATCATTATTTTGGGAGTTAAAAAGTTGCAATTTGAGATAAGTGGCCGTCCACCATTCTAAACTTAAATTATTATTTTGCTATCTGGATTATTGATTTTAAAGCATTGAATTATATTAAAGGGTAAATATCTTCAGTTGTCCTAAAACTATGTCCATGTTGCTTAATTGTCCCCAAACTATCATGTGTTGCACCACTCATCTTGAAACTATTTAATTGTTGCTATTTCGTCTTACTGTAAACTAAACCGTTAAATATGGAAGGAAAAGTAGTGCCACATCAGCAGCCACGTCATTTTTCCATGCCACATTAGCGGCCACGCCATTTTTTCATCTATATTTAACGGTTTAGTTGATGGCAGGATGAAATAGCAATAATTAAATAGTTTTAGGACAAGTGGTGCAACAAATGATAGTTTAGGGATGATTAAGCAACATGGGCATAGTTTAGGGACAATTGAAAATATTTACCCTATATTAAACTATAGTTCTGTGAAACTTTGGTTTTAAAGTATGAATGTTTAATCCTTGGACTTCTTCTGTGGATTACATCTTTATTATTTGAAAGTTTATTCTAAAGTTTTGTTGTTTAAATATTTTGGTAATAATTACATGTGTGTTATATATGTTTCTACGTATGTAATTTGTGTTTTAATGATTATGTGATCAAGCAGTTTTATTTATGCTATTACGGCAATATTATTTTCTGATTTTTATGGACCATCAGATTCTGAAAGTTCATGGATATGAATATATATATTTTCACTTTGTTTTAATGGGTGTTGGTTTTGTACTTGACTACTGGCAAAATGTAGTTCATGACCTTTCTTATAAGGCATTATGTAAGTATGAAGCGCAGTGCACTGTTCAGGACTAGTCCTTCTGAGCGCTCCACCGACAACGATTCTTAGTTGGTCTATGACGTACTATAGTGGTTAAATGTAGTTAATATGACATGATATACTACAGCGGTTAAAGGTAGCTATTTTGACATGACATACTATAGCAGTTAAGTATAGTTATTCTGACATAACGTACTATAGCGGCTAAGTGTAGTTATACTAACATGACGTACTACAGCAAGTAAGTATAGTCATAATGATCACCCCACTTATTATGTTAAAAAATACTATGTTTTGTTATCTATGTTAAACTGCTAGGTTTTGACTAATGATTTCAGGTATGGATTTCATATTTTTTGTCTTGTTTTATGCTAAAGTTAATTGTATTTGTTTCTCGCACCTAAATAACTTTTTTATTTTTATGAGTATGAATTTTCTATAAAGATTAATATTTTAAATTGTTTATATTTTTATTACATTTTATTATTTATATTGAATTTATGATCTTTTCAACAAGATTGTTTTCTACTTGATCCCTATGTTATATATATTTTATCAACTATTTTTATATTTTACAGAATGGTGGACATCCCACAGCTTACTAGGCATTCGTGCTTACTTCTTCTTTTCCCACTCATGTAGATAGTAAGAAATACAAAGTTAGTTAGTTGGGGAGTGACTACAAGAGCTCAAGTGTTAAGATAGTATTAAAGTGAGATGTAATGGACACTCTTAGGCTAGAGATATTATGTATGAGATTTTAAGTTGTAGTTGATTTGCCATACAATATCAAATGTCAAGTAATAAGTTTGGATTATGAGTTATGGCCTTTTGGTTTTATTTGTAACATTTGTAGCCTTATATGTTCGAGAGAATTTTATTTCTTTGAGTATGTGGCGTGTTATCATCCCAAAACTCCTGGGGTAGGTTTTGAGGCATTTGTAAATGCATAAACAGATAGCTATAAAAAATTTTAATATGTAGCTGATAGAGATTAACAAGATCATAGTATTATTATTATATATCAATTTTTTAAAAGAATTCTAATTTAAAATGTTTGGTAACTATCTTCAAATAAAATTAGGATTAATTACTGATACCTACACAAGAATAAAATTTGTATAGGCTGGGCTCACATGTAAGCCCAGACAAAAGAGAGTTCCAGATGGTTTTTGTGAATTTACCCAATTACCCTTATTTAAACTATTTGTTATTCATTTAATATGATTTGTAACAGTCTCTCTCACCTCATTTTTCTTCTCCCTCAACCCGCGATTGGGTGTGATCTCACCGGCATGGCTGAATTTCGTACATGATGATGGCGGTGATTAATAACCGTCTTTCTAACCTCATGATTATTCTCTTTAGCTCATGATCAAGTCTAATCTAACCAACAAGGTTGATTTTCATGCATGACGTTGGATCATTATCTTCTTATTCAATTTTTAAAAGCATTAAGGTTGTTGTTAGCTTTTGATCTGTTCTGATTTAACCGCCATTCTTGGTTTTGCTTCTATTCTGATTTTGTTTTGTGTTTTTCATTTTTTATGCATTTCATTTTGGATTCATTTTCATTTTACATATTTTCAGATCTAATCTGTTTTTTTTATAATTTTTTTAATTTGAGATTTTTGTTTCGTTTAACAAGTGATTATTGTTTGATTCAATGAATCGTGTCTTTGAACTGGGTTTGAACGCTCCTTCGTGTGATTTTTCACCCAATGCACAAGCAGTTTTGAATGTATGTTTGGTATAAGGCTCCTATGTTTAACAAATTGGTTGTTTTTGGATGTTTTGTGATGTTTTCTTGTTTTTTTTTTTGTCCTAAGTATCTTTGGAGTTGTTTCTAGTAGTTTAGAATATGAAATTGATGTTAAGTCATTGTTTGAAGTTTTTGATGGAAGTGATTTGTCTCTGTTGTCTAATTCCTTAGTTGTTTCCTATGGTATCGTGGCTAGAGGTACATGTTCTTTTCACTCATATGATTTGTTTTTTTATTGTTGTCTATTTGTTCATACTATATTATAATTTTTTTCCTGTAGATACTTTTAAAAGTGATGGTTATGAGAGAGTTAGTATATGTGGGATGCAATTTTATAGTAAGGAAAGTGCATATGATTTTTATAAGGAACATGCTCTTTCCCATGGGTTTGATATAAGGAAGATGAGGTTAAAGGGTGGGGCTGATGGATCTTACCCTGCAAGAGGGTTTTGCTATTCTAATGTGGGTGAGAAATAGAGTTCACATGAGGATGCATCTTATTCATGACCTTGTTATCATACGAACTGTAAGGCATATGTTCATTTTAAGATTTCTAGTGGTATTTGGGAATGTAGCAAGCATGAAAAACAACACAATCACTCTTTTGTCCTACTGCACCAAAATCACTTATTGAACGGTGCTAGACATATTGATGATGGGAAAAAGAATATGCTATTGTTTTTACGTGCAATGGTATTAAGGTTATAGATGCTTTAGAATATTGTATCAAGAAGCATGGGGCATTGAAGCTATTTGTTTTACAAAGAGAGATTTATTTAATTTCTTTAATCATGAAAGATCGATTTAGATTGGTAGTGGTAGTAGGGGTGCATAATCTTTGCTTGACTATTTTAGGGAAAAATTAAACAGTGATTGTAACTTTCCTTACAAATGTCAAGTAGTTGATGGTCGCTTAAGGAATTTCTTTCAGTATGATTCTCGAATGTATGATGGCTATAAGGTTTTAGGGATATGGTAGTATTTGACCCAACTTTTAGGATGAACATGTATGGGTTGATATGTGCACCTTTTGTTGGTGAGGACAATCACAGGAAAATGGTACTTTTTGGTTGTGGGTTCTTAGTGAATGAGCAAAAAGATAGTTTTAGATGGTTATTTGATTCTTTCTTATAAATATGTGTCACACCCCACACAGGCCCCAGCCTGTGCACTCTCAGTACCACTCACCATTTCTACCCAAGAGTTATTTGGATACTCTTAAGTTCAGGTGGTATTAACTACCTTTTTATTTTGGCTATTGCTTGTTAGATAGTTTTAAGTCTTATTTTCTTAAGCTGAGAGCTAGGAAGGTGCCCCAGGAGGCTTATGAGTTATTTAGAACAGTTACTTGCAGCTTAGGTAAGGCCCAACCACTAACTTGCAACACAAGGCAAGGCTATAAATCAGTAGCTTGCAATACAAACAAGGCATACACTTAATCAGTTAAGTGTCTAGGATGTATGCTCATCAAGTGTGCTACTTTCATGAATGACAACCAAGAAGCCCACATCTTTGTAGTTTTGAAAATCAAGGTTTCCATGCACATGTATATTCGGCCAAACAAAGTATCTCAAGAGGTGTCTTACTTAAAACATAACCATGAGCTCATAAACTTAACATAACTTGGCACATAAGCATCCAACATATGTACATACAAAACCATGTACAACAAAGGCTACATATACACACAAAATAGCCTAAGTACAAGCATCACTAGCCTAGAAGCATTCCAAGGATGCTACAAGTCCAAAATATAGCCAAGGTTAAGTTTTACAAGCCAAGTTCCCTTACTCCCCAAGAAGATACCTAAGTGTGCAATATAGCAGCACACACTGAAGCACCAGCCCAATGACCATATTCATGGTCATGAAAGTGAACACTACAATTAGAGCCATAGTCGACACATCCATCCTGCACCTAGACGTGTCCCATAAACTACTCAAGCCTGCAAAACTTAGAGCATAAGTTTTGGCCCTAAACCATAAGACTTGTAAATGCAAATATTCAAGCCAAGATTAAGTTGGCACATACCTTGAGCAATAAGTGCACTACCTAGCACACAAACAAGCAACTCAAGCAAACTACTTAAGCTGAATATCCTTTCCTGAAATAAGAAATATATATGGGCAATGAGTAACAATTACTCAGTAGGATTCACAAACAACGATACTTGGTTTATTTAGTTAAGTCCAAGACTTAACCTCCATAGCTTACTTGTCCTGCAAGAAAACATGGAAAACATAAGAACACAATATACACATATAGTAACCGAGACATATAAGCATAACTAAGCTATCTACAATTTGTTAGCACACACAAACAAATAATCAAGCACACAACTCACACACACACACACCACAATTTCACCATACGCCGAAACCACTAGTAAGCACCAAATTCCACATTTACACTTCAAGCACTCCAAATAACCACCATACCTCTAAAGCTCCAAGTCATTAGCAAGTTGGCCTAATTTGCAAAGAACTCTAGGTGCTTGCCCTTAATAGGATTAGCTAGCAAATCCACCATGAACCCGAAAGTTCACCATTTCCATTTGAACCCGAAAGTTCACTCAATATGCCCATCAAGTAACTAAGATCACATAGCACACATTGACTATCACTTAGCTACTCATAATTACTTGTTCATGGAATAATTACCAAGCAAGCAAGTAAAAACATGAATCCTAACTCAACAACACCAAGCTTGAGTTCTCGGTTGAGCTTGAGTATCTAAGGCCGAAATCAACTAAGTTGCCTAACACAATAAGGCCTTTAATTAGCTTTCATAGTCACTTGATCATGGATTACTACCAAGAAAATAAGTGAGTTTATGAAGCTATACCTCTAATTTGAGCTTGAACAACTCTCGGCTAGCCTTGCACTCTTCAAAATCCAACTTCAACTTGGGTTTCTTGGTTGCCTAATGCCGAAATTGAAGACTCCAAGCTTGATTTTATGTCCAAGCTTCAATTCAACACTAATTCAGCATGAACTCGGTAGCAAAACGTTCAAGAACACCAAGAACATGCAAGGCTCCCTAGAACACTTCAATGTTTTGGCCAACAAGGTACTCATTCCAAGGCCGAAAACACTTGTTTAATTGCTTAATGGGAGATTTGGCAGCCGGCCATGGACACATGTTCAAGAAATTGGTGTAGTGCTCTACTTAGCCTTAACCTAGTTTGCATGGTTCGTTTAGCCCTTCAAGTCTCCATGGCTTCCTTTTAGTCATTAAAACATATGTTGATTTCAGCATTAACCTTAATTCATGGCCTACATTGCCAAACATCCTTCAAAATGGTTGAAAATGGTCATTATCCCATGCTTATTTCGGCCAATTACCAAGACATTTACTAATTAATTAAACTAAGTAAATGATAGCATACATCTTGGTGGGAGACATAACATGACCGGCCATCAAAAGTCACAAAAAAATTGGTCTAACTCTCCACTTTTCCTTGTACTTATTTGCATGGATGAAATTGCTAGTTAAGTTTCATAGTTTCATTTGTAGCACTAGTTTAAGTGTACATTATGGCCCCTAAACTTTGTTTCATGCCATAGACATCATAGTCTAATTTTTCATGTACACTTAAAACCCAAACTTTCTTAGGTTTGCACTTACACCCTTATCCTCTTTTTCAATCAAGTCCCTCATGTTTATTTTGTGTTTTCTCTACATTCTTGGCCTAAGCCAAGTACTAAGGGATGGTCCTAACAGTATGGGTAGGGTGTTGCCCTGTACATTCATGACAGATCAAGATTCTTCAATAATCTATTTTGTTGAGAAGTATTTTCCATTGTCTAGACATTAGATGTGTTTACGGCATTTAACACAAAATGCTCATAAACATTTAGGGCGGTTACTTAACAGCAATAAAGAATTCTCTAAAGTGTTGAATATATGCTTCTATGATTGCATAATACTGGAAGAGTTTGAAGGGAAATGGAGTTGTATCCTGGATGAGTTTGGTCTGCATGATAATGATTGGTTGAAGGCTACATTTGCACATAAGTGGTATCTTGCATATTGCAAGGATGTGTTCTTAGCAAGTAATATTTTTTTTCATTTTAATCACTCAGTATGCATTTGTTCTAGTTTCCTATTGTAGATGTTCTTTCCATTTTGTACTTTTTTTTTGTTGTCTATAAACTTATGTAACATTTTATATGCTCCTATGCATATGTTCTGTTATAATTATAGTTTATTCTTTTACGGTAGCCTATATGTTGTGTTAATATGTTCTGGCTATTGTTTTCCAGGAGCTGTAATATTTTGTTTGTCTTTTTATCTATTTAGTAAGCATTTGTTTTGTTTTCTTATTGTAGATGTTTTTTTTTTCATTTTTTACTTTTATTTTTTTGTTGTTTGTATACTTATGTAACCTATTATATGTACCTATGCATATATTATATTATGATTATATTTTGGTTTTTTAGCATAGCTTATATGTTCTGTTAATATGTTCTAGTTGTTATTTTGTAGAGGCATTAATATTTTGTTTGTTATTTTAATGATTCAGGAAGCATTTGTTCTATTTTCCTATGGTAGATGTTCTTTCCATTTGGTATTTTATTCTGTCAATGTATCATATATGTTCTTTTTTATCTATCCATGTTTTTTTACAAGGATATTATCTATTTAGAAAAGAGAGAGCACAAACCACATTATGAATGGGATTTGTGATATGCAAATGTCACTTTTGTTGTTGTTTCATTTAATTGAAAAGAGAATTGCAAAATGGAGGGATGTTGAGGCTAATAACGATTTCCATGAGCAAGGTATTTTGGTAGGCAAGTTTCAATCTATGCTTTTAGATGATGCATATAAGATATATTCATTTTATATTTTTAAAGAATTTGAAGATGAACTTGAAAAGGGAGCTTGTGCTGATTATAACTTGTTAAGTCGTGTGGGTAATGTGTTTGAATATGATGTATCCAACCAAGATTTTGAAGGTCATATTTTGCTTCGTATCATACATTCAAAGTGATCTTATTAAGGTTCGATGCTCATCCAAGCATTTTGAAAAGATGGAGTGGTTTTGTTCACACATTTTGAGAGTGTTTAATATTCACAAGATTGTTTCAATTCCTTCTTAGTATATTGTTACCCGGTGAAAAAAGAATGCTATATTAGAAAGGAAAGTTGATATATGTAGAGGTGTTGTTGATGATAAGTTTGTTAGCATGGTTTGGAGGAATAAGATTACGAAGGATATATATGATATTATTGCTGCTTGTCAAGCTAATTATGCTTGCAAATATATTTATGAGCAGTTTGTTGCTGATTTGAAAATAAGGGTTATTGCTAGTATGAGTATTTGTTTGAATAGGTGTGCAAAGCACAATCTGAATCTCTGGAGTCAATGAATCTGTTTTGCAAAATTCACTTCCTATGAAGACAAAAGATCGTAGTAAAAAGTGGATTTAGAGTTGTATTAAGAAGAGATTAAAAAAAAGTTCAAGAAATAGTTCCAATATTAAGATGTTGTTTTTATAAACAATATATGTTTTTTTTTGTGTTAAGATTTGTTTTTATTTGTTACTAATGATTAGTTTAATATTTTTTTCATTGGATTTATTGAGTTAATGTGATAGATATTAAGATTCCACTTAGTTATTTTTGAAATAGTCAGAGCCATATGCTTTGCTAAGTGTTATAAGTATCGGTATTGAGTATTTATTCTCTTAAATAGGAAGATATGTTCTTTTAGAGAGAATTGTTTGTTCTTTTAATTTAATATTTAAATACGATAGATATGAGTATTTGTTCTAGTAGGCAGAAACATATGTTCCTTCACAAAGAAATATATATTCTTTTAAATATAAACATATGCTAAAGAGAGCTATGCACTTTACAAATTCATTATAAGTATTAGTATTAGGTATTTGTCTTTTTAAATACGATCTTGTAAAGTGATGCATTTGTTCTATTGAATAAATAGTTAGTATTGGAAGGCATTTTATGAATAACATAGCATTATAAATAGTTGTATTAAGTATTTGTTCTGGTAAGAGAATTTAGATGTTCTCTTAAACAAAAGCATATGTTTTGGTAAATATAACCATATGTTTAAAAGATGTACGAATAATTTAACAAAAGGTGATGTTCTGATATACATAAGCATTTGTTCTTTCAAACAATACAAGATGTTTTAATAGTTTCTAGAAAGAAAATAATGAACATGTAACTGACAAACCAAAGCTTTTTCTTTTCCGCTAGCAATTGCTTAGAGAACCTAACTTATTTGAGTGTTATGCTTTGAAAGTAGAAGTTCTGCCGCAATCTTAATATAGTGAATCTTCATTGTTTCTGCTTACCCTTAGTTTAATTCGAATTATTTGTCTTGATATAGTTCCATATGTTTCATTGCAAATACTGGCCAGTCAATTCCATTTTGTAGGTATTCATCTTTCTTGCTAGCCCTTGTCATGTCATTCTTCCATTTGAACTAGAAATATGGTTTCTTGAATTCTACTATAGTCTTTTTCAATATAACTTTGGCCTCTTTAAAGTATTGATTGTACACAAACATCTATAACAAATAAAGATTCATTTTTTTTGAATTCAAGGAGTACTATGTTAGATTGTTTGTAATTTATGGCAACTTACTAGTACTGCTCTTATGGAGCTGTATCTTTTTTTGTCAGTTTGTAAGTTGTCAATTGTCTTAACAACTTTTTTTAGCAGATCAAATGATATGACAAAAAATTGTCGATGTTGGATGACTATAACAAGGATCTAAGAAAACAATGTTTCCGGTGAATCCCTTGTTACTGAGTTACCATCAATCTTCAATAATATAGAACTGTATTTTACTGTAAATTAATACTGACCCAAAAATATTACAGATTAAGTAAAAAAAAAAAGTTGATGGAATCTTACCTTGTTTTCAGTGCTCTATCAGCTACTGTAATTTCTTCATCAGTAAGTTGGTCTTGTATTGCTTTCGTAGCATGTTCCTTAATGGATAAGTTCTTCACAAAGCATACATCTCTCGGAGGATACTTGTGCACATCTTTTGTATCAACATGGTCTATCCTTCTAAAAGGCCTCAGAATTGGGAGCTCTGTCAGCATTTTTTATATAAAGTTGTCTGTTGCTAACTCCTTTTATGAATCTATTCCTAAAGAAAACTATGGCACATCATCAAGGTAACTGGAAAGCTATGTAGCTATTTTTTTTGTAAGGGGTAATAAGGTTTATGTTAGTTTATACATTTACAACAAAAAAAACAAACAGTATAACAAAGATAACATATACAATTCAAAACAGAATAGAAGTATTATGTGTGTGTGTTTCTTTGTGCTGAGGTTTTTCAACTTGTCTATCAGCTAGTTTTTCTGCACGTCTTTTGCCAATTGCTTTTTTTGCAGGTTTAAGTAGAACAAATAAGAATGAATAAAAGCACAGATATTATCAAGTGTATGCTGATATAGTAAGTGCATATATTTTTATCATTATTCTGTCCAACATTTGTTTCTTCTGGATTATCCTCTTAGTCATCTTCATTTTCTTTTTTATTATCATGTTCTACAAATTCATTCTTTGAGATTGTTAAAAGCAATTGCTCAACACTTTGGAAGTGTTTTTTTTTTGTCAACATGTTCTTTAGAAGGCATCTATTTTGAATGTTGGTATTGCTTTGCTGGTTTCTTCGTGAATTGTTATCGTGCTACCTCCCAAAGTCGTGTTAGTTCATCTATGTGATCCAGAAAACTAATATTGAATTGAGAATCATATGGGACTTCTTCTGGTTGTGCTCTAAGTTGCAAGTAGTCAGCAACTATTGTTGCAAAACATAGTCAATTAGTTCGTCAAACTTTTCAGGAGTCTGTGGGTGAAACACCTATAAATGTTTGCTATGTCTCTCTTGAATACTTTCTTTATTTTTTAGGATGTTTTCTTCTCTTTTTTGTTTGACAATGGGAATGAGTGGATCATCAGTCAACTGCAAATTTAGTTGTATAGATTGTTACAAACAAATAAAGATATAAATTCAAGAGAACATATACTCAAGTAAAAAAAGAACAGAAGTATAAAATAATAAAACAAGAAAAAACTGCACAGTTATATATACAGTGAAATAAGTCAAAAGAACAAAAGCAATAGGAAATTATTAGGAATAATTCTATTTCAGTAATGAAGCTCAAATAGTTTATTCTGAAAGAGCAAATTCAAGGATTCAAAAAACAAACACACGCTGAAATAAAAGGGAATAATTCTAGTTTAGTAATAAAGCAGGAATAGCAATATCAAAACAAATACTTTATTGTAAAAGAACAAAAATTAGCATTAAAAAAACAAACACAATCACAAACAATTTGATTAGTCAATTTTAGCAAATGGATATATATAATGAATGCAGAACTTGTTGTAAAAACTAGAAAAAGATTATAAAAAATGATTATAGAAATGATAATCTTAATTACTCCAAATGATCCAGATAATTGTTCTTGCTGGATTTTTTTATTTATGATTTTATTGTCCTAACTAGCAATTATTCGTACTTGTCTTAGGAAAATTGATTAGCCTTTCATCCAAAATCTATCAAAGTACAGTTATCGGGGAAAACAGTTAATAAGATAGTATATTGTTGCAATAACTTAAAAAGAGCACTAACAAACATGAAAAAGAAGGACAAGTACCTATAGGAAAAGAATACATCCAGCAATATTTGCAAAAGCCTTTCTTTGCTTATATTTATCAACTACAAAAACAAGTGAATCAAGAAGGTATTGGGCCCACTTCATGTGCTTCACAAATGATAGATCACTTGTGGATTTCACAATCTTCTAACTACAATCACTTGAAGTTATTGTTAGTGCAATTAGGTTTGTTGTAATGAAGACAATGAAATTCCTTTTGAAACTATCACTTCCTTGTTCATCTTTCATCATGACATCCTTGAGAACACTAGGGTGTGGTACTTTACTGTCACACCCCACACAGGCTTTGGCCTATGCACCTATAGTGCCACTCAACTGTGCTAACAATACACTAGCAACTTTATTCAACTTTTGAACTTATAAGTTTTATGAGTAAGCTTAGGTCTCGGCCAATCCACCTTTTTATAGTTCGAATTATAAGTTCTTAAGACCAAGGCCTGGGAGGTGCTCTAAGAGGCTAATTATTTGTTTTAGGTCATTACTTGCATTACAAGGCAAGGCCCATAAGAAATCTTGCAACACAAGGCAAGGCATATACACTTTTGATCATAAGTGTTTAGGGTGTGTGCTCATCAAGTGTGATGTACAATGTGTGGCAACTAAGATACCCATCTCATTCTTGTTTTAAAAATACAAGTTTTCCATGACACATACACATTCGGCACAACAACATTCAAGTGAGGTTTAGTGCAAAATGGTTTAACCATGAGCAAATATACATAGCATAACTTGGCATTCCATTCATTCATAACATAAACACAAGTTCCATGGTTCATCCGAGGCTAAATGTACACAAAATGGCCTCCGTATTAGTGCTACTTACTTGGAACCATACCAAGAGTACTTATAATCCAAAATGGCCACAAGTTATGCATTACATACCCAACTAACGGTAGTACCCGAGAGCTACCTTAAGTGTACAATGCAAAACTAAAGCTTGTAGGAAGACACCTACAACCGTGCCCATTCCCATAAGTGCAACCCATCCTACCAAAGCCCAAGAGCACACATCCATTGGTCCTAGACTTGTCCCACAATCTACACAAACCTGCAAACTCAAACACATGAGTTTATGCATCCAATACAAGACTTGTACAATATACTTAATAAGCCAAGCTCTCAGTCATAACACATACCTTGGCAAAACCGTGTACAACCTAGTACACAAGCAACAACACAAATCAATCAAGCTCAAAGCCTTTCCTTGAAACATATACAATAAAGGGCATGAGTTTACACAACTCAGTAAGGATTGCTACAGCTCTAAGAGCTTATTTAGTTAAGCCCAAGGGCTTAACCTCCATTAACATTTCTTCACCTGTAAAAAAGACAAGAAAACACCGAAACCATAAATACAACAACATATATACATGATAATAACAACTATAAGGGGTTAGCAAGCTCAACCAAGCAGCTAAGCACACAACTCACACACCACAACCCAAAATCCTTTTTGGCCGAAGCCAAACTAGCAAGCACATCCATAATTTTCATCAAGCTTCACATTTAACCATCCATTCCACTAGAGCTCTAAGTTCAACTATAGGTTGGGCCTCCTATAATGAACTCTAAGTACTTGCCATTAGTAACTAGCTAGTCACAATTCACACAAACCTGAAGGTAAGCACATAAGCCCCATAAGCATTCTAAGATCACATAGCTCAATATACCATCACTTAGAAGCCAAATCACTAACTTGAACATGGAACAATACCAAAATCAAGTAGTGAACTGTAATCCTTACCAATTACTTGCCTTGAACTCTCGGCTATGCCTTGAATCTCCAAGACTTGGCTTTAAAATTCACTCACAAGGTCGCCTAAGGCCGAGAACACCAAGCTTGAGCTTGATTCCCCAATTCAAGCTTCAATCACCACCAATTTGGCATGAACTTGAGACTTAAACACCAAGAACATAGTTTAGACTTGCAAAATGAAGGTTTGACCCGAAATGAGTGATTTCAGCTAAGTGGAAACATGCATTAGCTGACCATGTGCCACATGTACACTAAAATGGGCTTAATGCCTTTCACGGCCTCACACAGTTTTGCATGGCTTAATAAATCCTTCCACAAGTCTTAGCATCTTTATTACCACCTGAATGATTGTTCAATTTGGCCCTTAATCTTTGTTTCTCGCCACTAGCCACTTAAGCCATTTTAAGTGTATGTTTTGAACTTGATAGGCTTAGGTAAGCCTACCCATGATATTACCAATGACCAATTAGAACATCATTTTCACTTAAGTCCCTCATTGTTTTAATGTATTTTTCTTACATTTTTGGCATGGACCAAGCAATGAGGTAAGGTCCTGACATTTACGATCAAACTGTTGAACCCAGTTTCTATACAAGGGATCTTCATTAGGGTCTAGTGTAACGTAAGCCTTATATCTTTCTACTTCGAGATGTCTATATGGTATGCCAAAGAAAGCATGCGTATCAGCTGCTTTTATGTCAATATCTCTCATGTTTGGGGTGCTTAGTGTAACAGAGTTACAGTCAAATTGAAAGATGAGGAAGTTGATTAGTTCTTGCTTAACAATGATGGAGGGTAGGTGAAACAGGCTTTCAAATCATAGTTCAACAATTGCTTGTTTTTGGACTAGTTTGTCTGCTATTGACTTCATAGCTTCATAGACTTGCGATGTGAAGCATCTTGTTATAAATGAAGAACTGCAAATTTAGTTGCATAAGTTGTTAACAAAAAACAAAAAAAAATAATTTAACAGAACATATAGTCAAGTAAAAAAGAATAGAAGTATAAAATAATAGAACGATCTACAGCTACACAATTATGTACAAAGTAAATAGGTGAAAAATCAAAAATAATCTGAAAGAACACAAAGTTTATTCTAAAAGAATAAATTCCAAGTTTAAAAAAAGGGGCACTTATTCAAATGAAAGGGAATGCTTATACTTTAGGAATAAAGTAAGAATAAGAACATCAGAACAAATATTTTATGATACAAGAACAGAGATTAGCATTAAGAGAACAAGCACAATCAAAATTAATCAGATTAGTGGATCAAAACAAATAATTATCCAGAAAAAATATATATACTAATTTTAGAAGAACAAACACATGATTAGTAGATCAAACAATTCCAGTTGAGCAAAATAATTGAGAACTCTATAAGAACAACTAGATCTATATACAAGTAACACATAATATATTTAAACAGTTATGTATAAGGTCAAATAGGTGAAAAGAACAAAGACAATCTGAAAGAACAAACACTTTCTTCTAAAAGAACAAATTACAAGAAAAAAAAACTGACACACATTGAAATGAATGGTAATACTTCTACTTCAGGAATAAAACAGGAATAACAACATCAGAACTAATACTTTATGGTATAAGAACAGATATTAGCATTCAGAAAACAAATACAATTAGAAATAATCCGATTAGTAGATCAAAATAAATAGGATATAAAAAAAATACTCCCTTCATCTTACTTTCTTTGCTCTATTTGACTTTTTTGCCTAGTTTAATTTGAATTTATTCATATTATTATTCGTTAGAAAAAAATTAAAAAATATATTTAGAAAATATATGCCTTGATTTATCATTCATATATAAATTTTTTTCATTTATATACTAAAATGTTTGAAATAAGAAATATAAATTAATTGTTAAAAAGTGAATGATGCAAAACATTTGGGATAAAGGGGGTATATACTAATTTTAGAAGAACAAACACATGATTAGTAGATTGAATACAGGATGTTGAGCAGAACAATTGATAACTCTATAAGAACAACTAGGTCCGTATACAAGAACATATAATACATTTAAAACAGTTATATATATGGTTAAATAGGCTAAAAGAACAAAAAACAATCTGAAAGAACAAATAGTTCATTCTAAAAAAACAAATTCCAGGTTTAAAAAAACAAACACACATTGAAAGGAAAGGAAATACTTCTACTTTAGAAATAAAACAGAAATAACAATATTAGAACAAATACTTTGTGGTATAAAAACAGAAACTAGCATTAAGCGAATAAACACAATAAAAAATAATCAAGTTAATAGATCAGAACAAATAGGCCTTAAGTTTTCTTTTTGGCCATTTATATCCTATGTTATTGCTGTAATTATTTGCTGGCCATTAAGTTTTTCTCCTGTGTGTATTTCGGTCCCTGGACTTTCATGATGAACCATGAAGCAGCTGATTTCATAAGGTGACCCCAAACCTTTTATTAAAGCCTTATTAAGAATTATTTTCATGCAGTAAAGGTTATATTCACTACAACTAAAGAGACATATATGAGTTAAATGTCTCATGAAGGTAAAGTTAAAGTGTATATACACGATTAATACATTTATAAATTGAAGTTAAGGGACATGTTATGAAGTTGCATAAAGTTAGCCCATAAAGCCTCGGATTGAAACTCAATTGACCCTAAACTTTTAAATAAAGCCATTGAAAGGATTTTTCATGCAATCAAGGTTACTTTCACCATAATTAATGAGATATATGAAGTTTCAATATCTCATAAGGGTTAATTGACTAACAAGATATATAAAGTCTTATATCTCATAAGCGTTGGTAAATTAATCATTGAGATATATATACGGTTTTAATATCTCATAAATGTTAATTAGCTTATGAGATATATAATGTCTTAAATCTCATAAAGTTTAGCTGATTAATCATTGGGATACATAGAAAATTTAGTATAGTGAGAGCATTATTATGGTGACTATGCATGATTAATCCATTTTCCTTAGAATAAAAATTTTATTCTTCAAAGTTTTGATCCAGATGTAAATGACATGGCTTCCTATGACTGGTGGGAGATATTTCTAAAATTTATCTTCTTATTAAGGTTAAGTCATATGGTTGTTTTCTAAGCCTTATATTTTTTAAAATGTCGTGGTATGTGAGGGGACATGAAGGATATCCTATTGTGGAAGAATTTCATGGATTTAGTTGAATTGTAGTCACCAAAGTGGCCTATTTGCCAAGTTTGTGAGATTTCATTCTTGCATGATTAGGGATGTCTCTGATTGAATGCATAGCTATTCAGCCCAAAGGTGTTGGTTATGCATGAGATCTAAAGATGATACACATAAGACATATGGTTGAGACTTGACTAGTCTGAGCAATCTATACACCCAAAGGTGATAGATTTAGCAAGGATTAAGACAAATTCTCTAGATCGTTTTTTATGTGTGAAGATTTAAGATTGCATGGTATGTATTCTACCCAAAGGTGTTTCTTAGTGATGTGCTCAAATTCTTGGGAAAGATATTATTATGGCTTTCAATATCGTTGTTACCCTACATTTATTAGTCATACATAGCATCAGATGATCATTTAAATCACATTTTTTTCTCTTACTTTTAAACCATTACAAAACCTGTGCTTGAAAAAATAGTGTTTGAAAACCTATTTTATGCCTATTAAGGGTTTAATGGTCAAATTCTTGATGTCCTATTATTAAAGTATTTGATTTGGAAATTGGTACCATAGTTAAGAGATTTTACTTCATAAGGTGTAACGGAGTAAAATCAAGTTAAGTTGCATAAAATGTAGGATGGTCCTCATCCAATTTAAGCACAAAGTGTGTGGTATTATTTTACTTAATTGTAACATAATTTATTAAGAATTTAAATAATTTTACATTTTTAGCTTGAGCTATTTATGTAAACTCATAACATCCTTATAAATCCTAGGTGATCAATGATCTATTTTACCATGAATATGGAGAAAATAGATGATATGAGGTTGAAAATGGTCAATCTACCTTGTTTGTATTAAGTAATCACAAACAAGTATTAAGGTAAATATGTTTAACTTATTGCTCCTAAGATGTTCAAACTTCCAAAGGTCAAATTGAGTAGTGAATGGTCATTAAGAAAAATGTCAAGATATTGCATTTAGAATAAGAGAGATCATAAAGAATAAGAGTGTTTTAAGTGAGGCTTGGTTAGAAAATGTGAGCATGAAGTAACTCATTGGTTTTTTGTTTCAAATGAATCCTTTATGGCCTTATATGGATCTAGGTGTCATGGTGTAAAACAGTTAATTGTTTTACACATTATAAGGATTTGTAAACAAGAAACTACCAAATTAAGGAGTTAAAGCTCATAATTGGTAATGATGTGGAGGTGATGTAGATTTTAATTAGTGTTCAATTTCTATTTGATTTCTATATCATCTCATATAGTAATAAGCATATCGTTACCAAAGTATCTCTAATAAAGGAGTAGTTTTTCATGGTGTGACATAAAGACTTAGTCACATCTCTAGGAGAGAGTAAAAAGAGATGATAAAGGATGACACCCTTTTACTCTTGATAATGGCAACCTAAAGACATCATTGACTACTTTAGAGATATGTTAACAAAGATTAAGGAAAATAGGCTATTAGCTGCTTAGTCCTCTTAAAGATTGTTTATATTGACATTGATAGAGCATTCTCAAACATAAAATGTAACCTTAAGAATTTGCTACATTTTATTAATAATTTATCTCATTGTTATGTTATTTTCTCAAATGTGGGCAACTTTGAAGTTCTTGATCAATTCAAGATGCTAAAGATTTAAATTGAGAAATAATTTGGGCTAGATGTCAATTTTTGAAATTTGACTTTAAAATAAGTATTATGGCAAATGAAGGGGAGAAATGGAACACAAAGTCTGTTTGCCAAATACTTAAACTTTGTGAAATAGTAACTTAGTATACTATGTCAAATGTGTTTGAACAAATTGTGTGGCTAAAAGGTGAAATTACACACTAATGAGCAATATGTATGTATATTGTGATGACTATTATGAGTTGAGGCTATTAAGGATCTCTTTAAATGCCCTCATAAGGGAATAATAAAGTAGTGTATGAATAAATTGATCTTTGAGCTGTGGACCTATAGCAAACCTAACTATAAGATATTATTTGGATCTTTGTATCTCATTGTGAATAAACTACAACCTTGTTATGTTGATGATCTTTCATTGGATGCCTTTGTGTTTAAAGGATTTTGAATTCTATGATAGATTGAGAATTTAGAATTCCAAAATAAGAGTAGCTAAAGTTCTGAATTTGATCATTCTTAGACTATAAAAAAGAATGAGCATATCATCAAGGAATATACCTATACCTATATTGTAATTTGACTCTTGAACCAAATTTTGTGGTAATTCTCATTGAGGAGTAAGAAACTAAACAACTATAAGTTGTAAAGGTATAAAGTTGGCACAAAAAATTTATTCTGTTTAAGAAGTCTAAAAGGGTAAAGGAGGTATGCTTGCTCTTTCAATTATATGGTTTATTATGAAAGAATGATTAGACATCTTTTCATGCCCAAATTCATAAGTTACTTCTAATTCTCATGAAAATCCACATAGAATATAATGAAAGAACATGTGTGGCTTATGCAATGAACAAAAGAAAAGGAACTTATGGAGCCACACAAGGTTGTAGTCCCAATTTTGTCATTTGGGCTGTGTAGACTAAAATGGTTCATTAAGAAATTTTGATATAAATTCATTCATCGATGGATGCATTGGGAGAAATTAATATTGATTTGATTTCTTCTGTATTTTTATAATATATTTGAAGTGATCCTGGTGCATGTAACTCATTTTGGTCTAGAGTTACAATAAAGAAATAAAATTTCATTTTGAGATGAGAACATAAAGAAAAGTCTATATAGATATAACTTTGAAGTTTGAGATAGCTTATAAAGAGAGTTTCATACTATTGGTACTAAAAGTTCCTTCACGTAGTGGATACTTGAACAAATAGATGTACATATCACAAGGTCAGTGGGAGCTAACTTGCCATCTTTTGTGTAGATGACATTTTTCCTGTAAAATGTGGCTAGGGCCTTGGTGAAATATCATTTGTTCTTGGTATTTGGAAAGTTCTCAAAATCTATTAATATTTCTCTCCTAGGAAGTAAACTCAAAGAGGCATATCATAATGTTTGGATATGCTATAATGTAAGTCTTGAAATTTGCCACTCACTAAGGGTAATAATTAAGTAAGGCATAAGTTTCAAGAACTTCTTGAAAATTGAAAGACATGCATTTGGAATGCTTCATATCTTGGTGTCATCAAGAAACTGTTGTATGCACAATTGTACACTAGAATTGACATTATCTTTGTAGTAGACTTGTTGGAAAGTATTTTGATCCGATCCTGGGTATAGCCATTAAGTTGCTACAAAGTAGATTTTCGAGATATTTTTATAGGACTATAGATTGTTGTTAACATATGGAAAAAATTAACAACTCTAAATTGATAATAATTTGGCCATCTGGCAATTGAAATACAAAAAATACAATTAGAGCACATATTTTTTTAAGTAGGTTGTGTGTTGTTTAACATATTTTATTTCTTCTGAAAATGCATGTTGAGCACATAAAGTTTGAGAAGTACTCAAGGTGGTTGCATATTTTGGTTCATTTTATAATGTTTGGTTGATTTCATTTGCTAGACTTATATGATTGCTTAAGTGATAATATGGATTTGGTGTCACTGAGGTCAAGCATTTGAAAGATTTAAAAAGCAAGAGAATGAAAGTGATGTTGCAATATAGCATATTAAGACTGAGCATACATTAGTGAATCCTCTAATCAAGGGACTTCGCCCCAATGTGTTTAAAGGTTATGACATTCATATGGGTTGAAAGAAGTCTCATAGTACATTTTGATTAGTGAGAGTTTGTATGATTGCTCTATTTGTTTATTTTGATGTTTGAACCCATCCTTATAGATGTATAAAGGTTTATATCATTATGTAAGGGCAATCATTTTCTCAGTCATAAGGCATGATATGTCCACTACGAAATAATATTGGATACTACATTAAGTATATGCATAAAGTCTTAATATAAGTGTCAATCTTAAGTAAAGGCTTGGGGCATAATTGTTTGCAGCCTTGTGGTTGTATGACTTATGACACATAAAGGTTATCTCAAGATACATAAAAGTTTAAAGACATATAGGCTTAACTGTAAGCCATAAAAGATTTCTCTTGCAAGCTTGTGCTGCATAAAGGACAGAAATCAGTGAGACTGACAAGTAAACAACAATGCAAAATAGATCATAAGGTGAAAATTGTTGTTGCTTGCCATACTATCACATTTAGTTCATGTCGATAAGGTGTATCGATAAGTATGACCATGGAAGGTCCTATGTCGTGAGTTGATACAGTTACTGCCATGATCCTCTATTGAGAACCTTGTTGGATGAAATGGTACACGGAGTTGTCTTATGACCAATTTGTTTTCAATAGTGCACGCATAAAGGTTTTGAACATCTTAATCCAAAAAAAAAAAACATGTTTTCCAAAACTTTTACAATTAATGTTCCCAAATGGGAGAATGTTGAAAATTTTTAAAGTGGGCTTAACATTAATTGTATGCTTTATTAAAATGGATTAAGATTAAAATAGTCAATTACAAGACATATGGAGCCCATAAAGGTTACGATCTAGTTATTTGGGCTAGTAACTCCAATTATGTAATCAAATATGGGCTATATTAGTGTGGGCCATAGAGTCTATGTGACTGTTAATGGGTAGGCGCATGAGATTTCTATATAAATGAGTGCTAGGTCTCTCCCTTAACCTAATTTTTGTGATGAGCATATTGGAACTCTGTCCATTGAAAGTGCTCTGGTTTAGGGATAAGGGAGAAACCCCTAGTGTAATTGCTTGCTGTAATTTCTACCACGTATCGCGATGGATCAAATCAGGTCAGATATTATTGTTCCTTGCATTTGATTCTTATATTCTATGCTCTCATGTATGGTTATGTTAGGCATTAAGTAAAATCAACAAAGTCAAGTAGAAAAATAATTTTATAAGTTATAAAAAATTGTGAAAAGAATGTATACCTATGCACTTTTGGTCTTCCTTTTTGTCGTTCTTTTTGTTCTTCTTCATTCTTCTTATGTTTTTGTCATTCTTCATGTTTTGGCATTAACTTGATTTTTTTCTTCTTGTTTTCTTCTTCACATTTTTTTCCTCTGATGATGCTCCTTCTACTTGCAAATAATTTAGGATTTCAAGGGAAATGCGCTTAGTCAAGGTGAATTGATTAGAACAAGATTGTAACATTTACAATTCCTCACTTAGGGTCGTCCTTTTCACCATTTTCCCTTTTTGACAATTGATTTGGAAGTAAATTTGCATAGATATGAGTAGGTTTTCAAAGAAAATAGGAATGATTTGTATAGCAGGAAAGGCAACTTACTCAACGGTGATTTTGATTGGTTGCAAAGTCAACAGCCACAGCAACGATGATCGACGCTTTCATGTGTTATCTGTGATGATGAAGAAGATCATTGACTCTGTTTCATAGATCCGTGTTGGCAAGAAAGATCAGTAATTTTGTTTTGTAGTGAAAAAGATGAATTTCTGCTGTTTGGAGGTTTTGGGATTTCTACTATTTTTTTTCCTCAGATTTGTTTGAGTTTTTTATTTTTGCGCTGCACATAAAAAATATCTAATAGTAATTTTGTAATTTTTGGAAAATTATGGCATGGGGTCAAATTGCAACGTTTTGAATAGTTTGGGATGGTGCATAGTATAAGCTTGGTGTATATAATACTTATTCCTGACACAAAAGTACTCAAATAGAAATTTTTTATAGCTATCTTTACTAAAAGCGTGGTTTCCATTATTTTGATATACTTTAACCTTTCCTAGTGTAAAAGATACTTAAAATTCTCTTCATCATTGGGTAAAGGAAAAAAAGGTGATTATCTTTTTCTTTTTTTAGTAAAAGGGGAGTGCACTAAAAGAAAAAGTGTCATTACAATTATTGACAATAAAAGGCTACAAATGAAGAGGCATGATCCATCGTTACAAATGCTTAGGCTACTTTTCTCCAATTTTTGCAAAACAGTCCACTATTTGATTCGCTTCCAGGTAAAACCTAGAGCTTGCTCATCAAATATATGCAATTCAACAAAAAGGCCATTTAAGTCTATATTTTATAGTAGAGCTGAAAGAAAGAAGCTATACTGCTGCGTGCAATCAAGCTCTATGTTTAGCTAAATATTCCCCATTAAGAGAGCTAATTGTAGACTATCTCTCAAAGCTCATGCTCAGCCTTTATGGAGTAGAGTTTCCTACATTTCTAGCATAGCCAATAACAAATAAACCAATCGAGCCTCTACCTCTTCTCGGTTTCCTAGGCCAATTAAGGCATTATTAAAGTTATGCTTGAAATTTTGGGGGGGAGGGGGGGAGAGCGAAGGATTTTCACTTAACCCAAATGTTGCAAGTAGCAGTGGTTATGGGGGTAGGAATGATGCATGAAATAGAGAGACAATGTCTTTTTTAATAAGGATTGTAATATTTTCTAAGGATAAAAAAGTGTTTTCAAAACAACTCACCTTTCTCCTGTTCTGGAAATGCCAAAGAATGAAGGAAATAATTATTTAAGAGGGATATTGAAAACATTGAAAATGTCAAAACTAATGCACCATTTTTTAATCAAAAATTTTCCAATCATTATTACCAGAAACATCAATACCAAAAGTTTCAAAAACAAGTTTACTCCAAGGTCAGTAAAAACTTGGCAAAAGAAAAATGTGGCAAAATTTGATGCCCTTTTATGACAGTTTTAGTCGTGGCAGAGGAAAAATGAGGAAAAGTCATTTCTAAGCTTAAGGCTGACTCATCAAAAGCTTGGGTTGTGACAATTTTGCAATGATCTGTTTTGGGATGATCCAAATCATCACATTTTAGCAATGATTTCCCAATGAATAATTATGAAAATTGCAATAGTTACCTAATCCTTGGAAAAATAAACGCAGAAAATAAGGGCAATAGTTGTTTTGACAACTTTTGCTACGATTTAAATCACAAAAAAATTTATGTATCAATATCATAGCAAACATTGCCACAGTTTTGCTATGATTTTCACATTTGCTATGATTGCCACAATCTTTTAGTGTTTCCATATTTAGAAATTCCATATTTTTTGGAGATTTACATAGTTAACAAGTTTATTATATTAGTAAATATTTCCAGTTGTCCCTAAACTATGCCCATGTTACTTATTCATCCCTAAACTATCATGTATTCCACCACTCATCTTGAAACTATTTAATTGTTACTATTTAGTCCTGTCGTCAACTAAACCATTAAATATGGATGAAAAAGTGCTGCCACGTTAGCAGCCATATCATTTTTCCATGCCACTTCAGTGACTACATCATTTTTCCATCCATATTTAACGGTTTAGTTGATGGTATGCTGAAATAGCAACAATTAAAGAGTTTTAGGACGAGTGGTGCAACACATGATAGTTTGGGAACGAATAAGTAACATGGGCATAGTTTAGGGGTGACTAAAAATATTTACCTTTATTATATTAGGTAACTTCCATATTTTGAAATTGCAAGCTTTTTTGAGACATTTATATTTACCACCATAAACCATAAACCTAAACCTAATAGTAACCTTTAGGGGTGAGCAAAATTTTGGTTATATTCAAAATAACTAAATAATAAAAAATATTTGGTTTTTAGTTACCACTTTTAGATATAATTTCAATTTTCAGTTATAATTGAAAACTGATATAGAAATTCGATTCTATTTTTAGTTTGCTTCAATTAAAATTTGGTTAACTGAAATAATCACATTTTTATTTTACTAGTATTTATGTTTGAGATTTGAAAAGCATTATGTGTGTGGTGAATATTTGTTATATGTATGTATGTGATGTTTGGATTTGGAATGGATTATAGATGTTTGCTATGTGATTGAAATTTGTGTTTAGATTGGAATATGTGATGGATGTTTGAGGTTTGGAGTGTGCATGCATAAAATTCAATTATTTTGATTAAAAACAGAATAACTGAATTTTTTTTTTTTGCTATTTCATCTTTTGCCTGTAATTCGGTCTATTTAGTTATTAGTAAATAAGACCAAAAATTGAATAAATTCAGTTATTCGATTTCGGTTAAAACCAAAAAACCCAAATAAGCACCCCTAGTAACCCTAACTCTAACACTAACCTTAAGCACTAAACTCATAACAGTAACCCTAAATCCTAACTCTAAACACTAACACTGAGCATTAACCCTAACCATAAACACTAAACCCTAAGCACTAACCCTAATCCTAAACACTAACACTAAGCCATAGCCCTAAACACTAACACTAAACCATAACTATGAACACTAAACTTTAACCTCAAATACTTACTCTAGCACTACTCCCAAACACCAACCCTAAACACTAACCCTAACCCTAAACACTAACCTTAATCATAAACACTAAACCTTGAACACTAACTCTAACCCTGAATGTTAACCATAAACACCAACACTAAGCCATAACTCTAAACACTAATCCTAACCCTAAAGACTAACCCTAATAGTTATCTTAAACATTAACCCGAAACACTAACCCTAACCCTAACACTAAACACGGCCCTAAACACTAAGCCTAAACACCAACCCTTAACCCTAATTAAGTCTTAAATATTTAGTAATTTAATAAATTGTACTAATAGTATTATTTAGAAAGTAGATACTTTCCTCTTTGGCGGTTTCTATTAGGGGTGTATATGGAGCCCAGTTAACTTGTAAAACTATATAAACCAATTCATACCAAATTGATGGTATGCGGTTTTATGCAGTTCCGGTTATGGTTTAGGGTGAGAAATCTTAAAACCGAATATCATATAGTGCAGTTATGGTTTCTGAATATTATAACCAATAAAAACTGCACCAATTCAATAAGAGAGGCCTAATCAAATTCTCTCTTGCTTCCCTAACTATGACGTTGCATTGCTCACTATTGCTTATTGCCAAACAAAAGTTATAAAGGCCCTTCAAGTATTTTTCCATAAGTTAGATGCCAAGGTAAGTAAACCCAAGTTAATTTCCTCAAATAAGAATTTTATTAAACAAGTCAAGCAACTAAAGTAAGCTCCATAAGGGCTCTTAAGTGTTAATTAGCACATAAGGTGTAATGACCTAAGTCCAAAATCGGTCAACATAACATCTGCCTACACTACATAGGTTATCCTTTGTGAAAAGGATAAGTGCTGGGCGTTTATGTCCTAGAACTTGACCCATATATCTACATAAGACTTCTCACATCTCACCTATGTGAGATATAGGGATGTTAGATAAGGCTTGTAAAGGCAAAATAGTAGTTTTGACCCAAGTTGGTAACATGGTGGTAATTTCGATAAAATTATTGTCATGTAAGTGAAAGTGACTAAATTAGTCAAGACCATAAGTGTTATGACTCATTAGAACCAATAAGGACTAAGAAGGGCTTATTTGCACCAAGTAAGGAAGCTGAGGGCTTAAGTATTTTGATTGCCTTAAGTGTGTGTTTAGCTTAGGGGCTAAGTGGAAAGGTTATGACTCTCTCATTTAAGGCTAAAAAGAGTTTATTAGAGCCTAAGTGAGGGGCTTAGTTAAGTTAATCAATAGGCTAAGCAAGATTAAGGGTGAATGGGGGATTGGGCTAAAAGAAGATATTTTGGAGCTAAGACCTCCACCATTCATCTTCTCATTCCTTGAGCCAAACCAACAACCTTCTCTTCCACCATACCTTCCCAACTTAAATCTTCACTTTAGCCTAAGATTTTCATAAAAATGAAGCCCCCAAAGCTATCACAACATACCCTTAGTAAGTTCTTGAAGGATTTGGTACATTTGGAGGTGTTCTTGGAGGGTTTTGTTGGTTGAGCTAAAAACCTAAGGGAAGTCATTTCCTAAGTTTTTGAGTTGGTTCTAAAGGTGTCAATGACTTAAAATTGGCTTGATAAGCTAATTGTGGTGCCTGATTTCAAGGGAACCAAGCTTGGAAGCCATTAGAGCTAGTTGGAGCTTTTGGTGAATAGTTGTTTGGATTTATGCAAATCTTCAATTGAGTTAAGGGATTTATGTTATGACATGATTAAATGATGCATAAGTAGTGTTAGAACACTTGAGAGTGAATTGGAATAAGCCAAAAGTGATTGGAACTAGTTTGGGTAAGATTTGGAGTGAGATTGGCCGAGAAAGAGACGAAGAAATGTAGCTCTAGAAGCTAATATGGTCACACTAAATATTTTATGCAATCGCATCAAGCTTAAGAGGAAGAATAGACTGTCTGAATGTGCTATGCAGTTGCACAAACTAAGTTGGTGCTGTCACATCATTTCCAACAACTTCTATAAAATCATGATACTGTCATACCACAATATGCAATGCTATAGCATTATGCCTGAATTATGCCAACCTTATTTCTAAGTGTCCCGATCAATTTCTAAGGCTTAGGCGGTGTTGTAACATGGCTCAAAAGTGCTCCTAAGATTTAATTATGCATCAATAAGTAGGTAATAATTGAGTGGTTAAGATGGCTAAGGAAAAGTGGATAAGTGAGGTACTTTAAGTCACAAATAGGGTACTAAGAAGGGGCCTAGTATTGTATGAGTACTCCAATGACCAATGGGTGAAGTCATAAACCTTTTGCATTAGAGAGGGACCTAAGAAATGACCGAGACCCTTCATGACCCAAGGGTAGAGGCCAAGTACCGTCAAGCATCAAATGGTGCCCAAGAGGTCCCAACAAAGTCGATGAGCTTGGAAAATGAAGCTACTAAGTTGCCCGAGTCGAGTTCAGGGGAACTTGGCTAAGTTTGGCCACTAAGTTTAATTACCTGGCACAAAAAGTAATGGGAACTCACAGCTAAAAGGCGAGTAAGTGATGATTTACTCTAAGGAGCCTGTAAAAGAAAAGCAAGGTTAAGTAAGCGATGACTTACTTAAGGCACCCATAAAGAAGAATTCATGAGGTTTAATCAAGTGCTAGCTTTGGATACGAAGGCCAGTATCCAAGTACCTTAGCCGTATGAGCTCATGGCAGTTAAGAACAACTTCAGGTGTAAAGAAGTCCTAAGTGCATAAACATGTGCATGCATTCATCCATCCATACATTACATTACATTGCATTATTGTTGTTGTTTATTAATTGCTTGTGTCTTGTGTTTATTGCTTGTTGTATTGTTTGATTTGTTGGTTTGTTTGTATATATCTATTGCTTGCATGTCTGCATATATTTTCCTTGTAGGTGCCAAACCCTTATTGAGTACTTTTGAGTACTCACCCCTTAAGTGTTGTGCAGATATTTATAAGGCTAGTCGGGCCTAATAGTTGGTGAGGGGCGACTGTTAGTGTTAAGTTTTATTTTTTTAAAGGCACTCTCTAAGTATGAACCTTGCCGTTAATGAATACTTTTAATGTTAGTTAGTACTAACCAGCTAATTCTCTTTAAAAATAAAATGGAAGAAATTGGGTGAAGAGCACAGTGAATCGACTAGCTTAGGAATAGAATGCCAAAACCTTTCCCTTCCTTTTCTTTTTCAAATATTTTCTTGCACCTCTGCAATTTGAAATAGCCTCTTAATTGGAAGATATTTTATATTTAAGAGTAAATAATACACTAGAGTACATGTCTTTAGTTCATTTAGCATACCAAATTGTTTAGTGAGAAAATTTTATGGAAAAGGGTATGATGTGTGTAGGATTTACAGACAATTGGTTTCTTATGTGTGTAGGATTTAGGATGATAAATTTGACTTGTTTAAGATTTGTATTTCTTATATGTGTTGGTTTTATGAACTGTATTGTATTTTTATTTTGTTATTTATGATATGTGTTTATATTAATTATTTTGATTTAGTATGATAGATTTGTGATGTAAAAAAACTGCAAACTAAATGGCAACTGAACCACATTTATGCAATGAGGTTTTTTTTTATTTATATATAAAGCAGTGCGGTTATGATTTCTAAATTGTAAAACCATATACTATGTAGTACGGTTATGGGTTTGGCCTTAAACCATATTAACCCGCACCATGAACACTCTTAGTTTCTATATTTAATAATTTCCATACTTAGTAAGCCCCAGTTTTAGTAACTAATATAACTATGTTCTTCCAAACAAGAATTTTCTATTTTTAGCATGGTTAATGATCTAGAATATAAATTTGTCAAAATCACATTATTAGTCCCTAAGCCTTTAAATTTACTAACATGGCATCCCAAATTTTTTAAATTTTTTTTTTAGTTTGTCATGATAATTACAATGACGGTCACTGACCTTTCCAAAAATTCCATTTAAACCTATTTTTTTTAGAATATTGCAGTTTAGCCACTAGGATTTACTGGAATCATAGAAATGTCATAAAATCGAAGTAAAATCATCACACACGGTTGAGGCAAAATCGTTGTCCCATTTGATGTTATTGGTGGGATGCTGAAATTTCTAAAATTTTTGCCAAATACTGGGTGGTAAGGTTAGCAATGATTCTGCAACAATTTGAAAAGTTGAAGCAAAATCGCTACACCACTTGAAAATATGCGCCACATGTTTCCCTCGATAGTGCAATGATTTTTATTTACAATTATCATAGAATTTTAGCAGAATTGTCACCCCCTTTTGAAAGTATTGGCAGGATGCTAAAATTTTTTATTTTTTTTTTCCAAAAATTGGGCGATAAGCTTGGCAAAAATTCTGCAATGATTTTGACAATCGAGGCAAAATCATCTCTACATGTGAAAACATGAGCGATAATTTTCCCTCAATAGTGCGATGTTTTATCTTTACAATCGCTGCCTCATTTGAAATTATTGGCAAGGAACTAAAATTTGTAAATTTTTTGCCAAAAATTGGGAGGCAAACTTAACAATGATTTTGTGACGATTTTGACAGTCAAAGCAAATAAACAGACATTATGGGAGTGGATTTCTTCATAATTTCATCCCAACATCCTTGTTTGGTGCAGTTCCTACTTGGATGTAAGTTTAATTTCTGTTTTTACTTTATTTTTTATTTTTAATTTGTTATACATTAGTAAATTAAGCATTGCTAGTGATATGGATGATCATTTTAATTCTTTAAATGGTTTAATTTGTTACAAGTTAGTGATAAAAATTTGTTAGTGAGGTAGATGTCAATTATGTGGTTTAAACAGTTAGAAATTAGTGATAGAAATTTGTTAGCTAGGTGGATGTTAATTTGTGAATATTTTAATGGTTTAATTTGTTAGAAATTAATGATGTATATAATTATCAGAAATAAATTATGAAAATTGACATAAAGTTTTAATGAATTAAAAAAATTTATGAAAACAAAACCACATATTTTTATAGACATGCACTAATGAGAATGAGTGTGTGCTAGACAATCAATCGACACCACCAAATTAGTGAGGGTGCTACTAGGTTTATTGGTTTTTTTACATGTTTTTGTATTTGTGAGACATATTTATGTATTTAATTGATATTTATTTTTAATAATAATTCATTATTTATTTTATTTTATATTTTAATAATTAATATAACATAAAATTTTAAACAAATATAATGTCTACTGAAGTAATTTATATTTATATAATTAATATAATATAATAATTAAAATAAATATGCTACTAAAATAATTCTTCTAAAAAGTAAGAAATATAAAAAATCATCTCAAGTTCAAGGAAAAATTTTCTATGATGCAGTCATCTCAAAGCTGATGATTTATTTCGTTGTACGCAGCGATGATATTTATTATCACTACTTTTCAAGTCAAAATTGTCACGCTTTCCATCATCGCATTTTGTGATGATTATCTTTGTTGCCATTCTACCTCGATACTGCGATGATTCCTATTTGCAACAAGGATTTTTGTCATGATTTTTTGAGGTGATATTTTCATAGTAAAATTTACCTTTGCTACGATTTAGCTGTGATAACTTCCATAGTAAAAGCTCTGGATTCTTATAGTGGACATGTTTAACTAATTCGGTGCTAGAATTACTTAAAGAGCAATGAGTATTAAGATTTCTAGCCCTTAAGTGCAAAACAAACATGGTTGGGAGACTTTCATGGAGCAAAAAAGTTAGATGAAGTGCTTAATATTTGGAATGCTCTCAGTTTTCCATAGCCAATCCCAATCCTTATGAAAAGTGGGGAGCAGGTTAAACTCTCTCTTGTTGGCCAACCTGTAGGCAATATCTAACAGAAAATCGGGGTAGTAGATGAAAATTATTCTGTTCAACTGGTTAGCGATCTATCCTCAGTAAGTTAACATGTCATTCCCCTCTATGAAAATGCGTTTGACTTTGTTCACTTATGTTCAAGCTATTTAGGACCTACAATCCAACATTAGAGGAGTTAGTATTGAACAAAAAGGTAAAGATGAATTCACCATATTGATGAAAATTTATGCATCCATTATTAAACTAATTTCTAAAAGCTATGAAGGTCTCCTGTTCAAACTACATGATAGAATAGTGTGGTCCCGGTTTTGCCATTATGTCTGTCCATGGGCTGCTGGCCTTTTTTTTTGTTTTTGGCTTTGTCCAACTTATGCTCAAATCCCTCTTTTGGTTCCTAAATGTTTCATTTCTGCCCAAATGCTCCCTCACTTTCGCTTTTTGTTGCTAGCTTTTGATATTTAATATGGTTAATAAAAGCACGTCCTTTATTTTATTATGGCTATGGTTCTGATTGATTCGGCTTTAATTAATTAATTTTTTTATCTTTATTAAGTTAATGGTTAAATTGTAAATTTATTAACATAAATTTAGCACAATTTTGTATTTCAATCATATTATTTTGTTATTCATGATTGCATTTTGCAGTGTGAATTGTTCTCTACGGTTTAACAAAATAATTTGCTCCATAATTGCTAAAATTGAAAGTAAATTTTCCTAAATAAATTTATTATTGATATTAAAAATTAGAATTTAAGTTAATAAAAGAGAGAAATTTTTAGTGAACTATTTTTAATGAAAAAATTATACATTATTTCAAAATACATATGATGTTATGTTTCTATTTACCTAATTTCAGTTATTTTTCAGGTTAGTTCGGCTTTAATCAATTTTTTTATTTTTTTAATTATTTATTATTCAAAATTTTTGTACTAAATTTATTGTAAATAATACTCGCTACATCATGCACAGTGGGCTGGCCTGGCTCGAAACCGGACCGGACCGGCCGGGCCCGGTCCTGTGTTTCTTTGGCCCGGGTATGACCCGGGTTGAGGCGTGCCGGGTTTGTGCCGGTCCTGACCCGGTCCTGGGCCCGCAATTGTTAATTTTAATTTTTTAATTTTAGTATTAATATTTAATATTTAATGTTTAATTTTAATTTCATTTTATATTTTTAAAAATTGATTTTAAAACAAAATTTTTTTAAAATTACTTGTTTTAAGAGTAAAACACCACCACTAGTGTGAAATTTTATTAATTTTAAAGCCAAATGGCATTTACATAACATGGAACGGGCTTTACATGACTCAATAACAAAACGTTCCATAAAAGTAAATGCAAAATAAAAGTTACGATCCGTGCTAAACAGCAAAATCAAATCAAATACAAAGTAAGAAAATAATGAGTAAGCTGTGGATTTAAGCATTTGTCTCATCGGGGTTTTCCTCGTTGGAACTCTTGTGGTCTTGTAATCTTAAAGCTGCAAGACCATAATGGTTGCATATACAAACTTCAACTGCATATGCTGATAACCTTGCGTGTTTCTCTGAAATTACACACTTCCCAGCGCCAAAAGCAGACTTAGATGCAACGGTTGAGACGGGAATAACTAGAACTTCTTTGGCAACAATGGAAAGTATTGGAAATTTGTTGCTTCTTGCTTTCCACCATTCTAGAATGTCGGTCTCATTATTCTCCCAAACCAAGTTGAGGTATGCGTCCACTTCATTAAGGCCGGATGCTGCAGCATGGGGCCATTTGAGGAGTTGTTCAGCTGGATTGAATAATGATGAGCCCGACAATGATGAACACCCAATGGTAGAGGAAGTAGTGTTCGCAACCTTATCCTTATGCCGGTCGGCATAAATCTTAAATAACTTTCACAAGTGCTCATCAATAGTGGTAGTTATAGCATGAATAGAAATATATTCCATTTCTAAGAAACTATAATAACCTTCAAGTAGCTGCTGTGTACCCGTGATTCTAAGAGTCGAGTCTAGTGTAGATGCAAGTAAATAGATCAGGGGTATAGTACTGAAATATAAAATCCATTTGTCTTTCATGGCCTTAATTGTGTCTTTTAAGAACTCGTCATCTTTGTATTGGTTTAAAACCTATGCAAATGTTGACCATATGCATTAAAACTTTGTGCAATGTGGGATAGTATACACTGGAGCAAAAAACAGTGGCATCATAAAAATATCGCAGCATAGCAGCTAATTTTGACAGTTTATCCCACATCTCTTGTTTCAAAATCGTTTTCTTTTCTTTGACATTTATAAAACATGTCATGTGTACAGCAAATGGCATTGCATCCATCAACATCTCATAAGTTGAGTTCCATTTGGTAAGGCAATCAAGTTTAAAACGTTTCCAACTAAAATTGAGGCCATTTTCCAAATAATATTGCTTAAACTCTTTAAAAACTTTGGTCATTGACTTAAAATAATGGATTGCCCACCTAATTGGAGTAATTTCAGTACTCAAAATTTGAAGACCTTTTTGGACAACTAAGTTTAAAATATAACATACACATTTAATATGAAAAAATGCGGCATCACGGACAGGTTCTACTGATTCTTTCAATGTCTTAGCCGCGACATCGTTGTTTTATGCATTATCAAATGTTATGCTAAAAACCTTGTCATTAGAAAAAAATTCTTTTAAACTTTCTGAAATTACTTGAAATATGTTCCAACCAGTATGATCGACCTCCATCCACTTAAATGCAATGATACATTTTTGAACGACCTAACTATCATCAATCCAATGTGCAGTTATACGATAATAATCTTGTCCTAGTGGTGAAGTCCATGTGTCACTAGTGAATGAGATAGAATGATCAAAAGCAGAGAAATATGCTTGTAAGTTTGATTTACCAGCTTTATAAATTTTAAATGCCTCCCTCCTAGCAGTAGTTCTAGATGTAATTTTAAAAGCAGGGTTTAATTGTGATTTAATCCATTTTTCTATGTGCCTATCTTCCGATTGTGTAAATGGTTTTTCAGTTAATATCATCCATTCTACCATGCATTCTCTACAATCTTTTTGATTAAATCTAAAAATGCCTAATCTGTCGGCAGTACTTGCAAGTTGTGTTTGACCACCGGTACTAGCAGCTGCATCTGGACATAAATTCGGATACTTATGTTCCATGTGACGTCTCAGTGTTCCTGTGTCAGAGTTCTTCTTGTGCGCGAGCTTTTGCTTGCAATGCGCGAACCTCGCATCGTTTCCATAAGCATCCTTCTAAAAAACTTGGTCAAAATGCTCCCAAACCCATGCGATGAGCCTCGGCGTCTTACCTTGTGGTGGAAGTTCGGGTTGATGGCTTGTTGGGGTCTATTGAGAACTATCTTCTCTACCAACATTCTCTGATGCCGTTGGCTTCACCTCCTCAACGTCAACATCAGAAAGTTGATCGTCGAGCCCCAAGTCGTATTGACTCATATCGAATTGCTCGTCATCGTCAGTTTGTTGGATTTGAGCCCCACGAGTCGCCAGTCAGGAAAGGCCACGAAAAAAAAACCTCAAACCGGTGCAGGATGAAGAGCTTGAGGCCTTTCCCTTTCCTCTTGATGCCATTTGTGTGAGAATAAATTGAGAAGATCACGAGCTTCGAAAGTAATTAAGGAATGATTAAGAAAAAATGAAAAAAAAAAGATTGAGAGCTTCAAAGAAATGAGAGAATATATTGGTAGAGAAAGAGAGATTGCTAAGATTTGTGTGAAGAAATGATGGAAATGGCCTCCTTATTTATAGGGGAATGCTTTTTTTTTTTTTACTAAAAAGCCCTTAGCATATAGTTGTTGGGGGGCAAAAAAATAATTCTAGGGGTCAAATAACGTTAATAGGCCGTTACAGAGACTAACTTTGTCATTTTCCCTTTTTTTTTTTTTTAATTTTGGAGCCGTTGGGAGTCTGCCGACTGTTGCGTGCTGGCGTGCTCGGCCGGTCTTCATGCCGGTTCTGATCCATGCCGGGCCCAAATTTTGTCTGGGCCGTGCCGAGCCCAATTCTCCCCCTCTCCTTCTTCTGGTTCGTAACCGCCCCTGGCTTGTCCCAGTTCTACACGGGCCCGTGCCGAGCCGGGCTTGATGTGTGCCGGTCCCAAGCTGGGCCAGTTCCAACCCGGCCCACTGTGCACCACTACATGCGGCCAACATACCTCGTATTAACTAAAACAACAAGAGTTGATTTGACATTTGGAATAGTAAACTTGTTACTATAGTGAATTGTTTTGGGCTAAGTTCGGCCTGCTTAGTCTCTTTTGGTTTGGCCCAAAAAGGTCCAAATAGGGGAAGAAAATGTTGAATTACAAAGATGACCTATATCTTTCAATGATATTTTTTGTTTCATCCTCCAGCTTTTATGCGTTTTGGAATTGGTAGTGAGTTTCAAAATGCAGCTGAGATGGCACAAATTGGAAAAAGCTAAATGGTCAAAAGTCAAAAGGTCCTATATCTTTGGATGATACTACACATTCATCCTTAAATTTTGAAATGTTTCAAAACTTAGAAATCATAATAAAATATTTTTCTTGGAGCATGCAAAGTTTTATATTTTCTCATATATATTTTTTAACTAATTACTTTAATAATTATGAACATGATATGAAGAGTGTCGAACTCAAAGCTGAAATAAACTAGGAATTTGATTGAGTATCGTTGACTTATTGGTTAAAACGACTTTTAATTATTTATTGTTAGAATTTATTTTAGCATTAGAGTTACGGACATTTATGCCACAATTACCTCATTTGGGCCTTAGCAGCCCATTTCTTTCCTTCTCTCTCGGCCTGCTTTATAGTTTATTCTTTTATTGGGCTCACTCTTGTCTAGACCAATGCTTGGTTAATTCCATATTTAGTTTTTGCACTTTTTTCCGTTATCAAATTGGTCCCCAGATTTTCTTGTCTGGCAATTGAGTCTCAATTTCGACTTGTATTTTTTCTTTTTCGGTTTAAATGCATATAACTTATTTTCATTGAATTTTAAATTACTAACCGCAACGAAGTGCAGGCTTAACACCAGTCTCTCCTAAAAGAGGAACCATGCATTGTTGATAAGCTAATTTGAGCCTTCCCCATAGTGACCATACTTCAACAATAAGCCTATCTGAGAAGTCTGATATAGTCAAACACTGTTCTACTTCTTTATTTTTATAGAGCTTTAGAATTTCTTTTTTATTAATAAAAACCGTCACATATAGAGCAGAAAAAAATAAAACTAAAATAATTTAATCTGATTGGAAAACTATAAATTATAAACCCTCTTATATGTTAGACCAAAATGCATTGAATGCAAAAGCAAGACTATTGTTGTCAAGCGAAAGTTTCTCGATCTGAGATTTGGTGGGTGTCATCAATCTTTTCCCTCTTTTCGTTTTCGCCTTAAACTTATTACTTAACTCTTTTATTTAGTTTTAAACTTTTTTTAAATCATACTGTATGGCACAAGGCGTATATCCATTAGAACCCTAGCGCCCACCTCCTCCTCTCTTCTCCAGTTTTCTTTACATCATGTTTCTCCTTTCTTCTGCGTGTCTCTAACTAGGTTTAGAGACTGACAAGTTAATTTACTGTTTTTCTTCCACATGATAAACAACCCTTCATCTTTTTTTTTTTTTTACTATTTCTTCTTCCTCGTTATCCTTCACAAAATCCATTTATCACTACTAGCGAGAGTATCAACTGGTTCTTCTAATGCTCTACAGCTTGAGATGACAATTGGGTGAATTAGGTCAATTTTGAGTTAAACCATTTAGGTTTGGATCTAATCAGAATTAGCATGAATTCGACTTCAGGCAGGGTTTAAGTTGGGTTATTTAGGTTTTGGTTGATTTTGGGTTCAGGTTAGGACGGTTCGAATTTATTTGGTTCAAGTTCAATGCAGATTGGGTCAATTTTAGTCTCAAACAACTTCAAGTTGGGTCTCATGCTAGATTTGGGTTACTGGTGTATAAGCTGAAATAACTGAATTGATTCAATTTTTGTTAAAATTTAGATTAAAGAATTTGATTTTCTTTTGGTGCAATTTGGTTTAAGAAAAATTTTCTTTTTTTAGTATGTTTAATTAAAAAATTTATAAAAATTTTCTTCAATATAGTTTATTACATATTTAGGTTATTTAATTTTTTTGTTATATTTTATAATACTTGATTGTTTTTTTAGATCCATACTCTTCAGCTATCACTGCACAAACCACCTAGACCCTCACCCAACTATCACCTAAACACATATTGTGATAGTTTTTATATGCTCTTATTCCAATGAATTTTCTATGAAATTGTTACAAAATGCAACTATAGTTCATCCTTACTTACTAGATTGTAAAGTTTCAAACTTTTTGGTGAAAATGCAAAGATTTCAATAGTTTAGGGACCTATGTTGTAATTAATATAGGAGACTGAAATTAAATTTTTCAAAATTTAGATACTTTATTGCACTATATTTAAAATTTAGCGATGAATTTTTGTAATTTTGGTAGTTTGCTACAAAGATCATTAAACTTACTAAATATAAAAGTTACGTGTTTTGGAATAACCAAAATACGAGACTTACTAAACATGGAAGTCCCTTTCTCAAATATAAGACTTACTAAGTAAAAAAGCCTTCAAAAATTGGAAGTTATTAAATATGAAAATCCTCTCTTAAAATATAAGAATTACTAAACATGAAAGTCAGAAAAAAATGAAAATATGGTAGTTCCTTCTTCAAATATAAGACATACTAAATATGGAAGTTCCAAAAAATGGATGTTACTAATTATGGAAGTTGCATTCCCTAAATATGGGACTCACTAAATGTAAAAATTATAAAAACTGGAAGTTACTAAATATGGAAGCTCCTATATATGAGACTTACTAAATATGGAATGGAATAAAAAAAGAAAGTTAAGGTATAAGGTGAGGTTAAAATTGGGTTTTGTTGGGCCTAGTCATCAGGTCATCTTGGATTCAAGTAAAGTTAGTTTTGGGCTTGGGTCATTTCGAGTTCGGGTCAATTTTTGCTTAGGTCATTACAAGATCGATTATTTCAAGTTCGAGTCATTTAGGTTCGAATTTTCTCAAGTTTCACTTCAATCAGGTTCAAGTTCAGGTTTGGGTTAGATACATTTGGGTTCAGGTTGTTAATTTTTTTGGTCAAGTCAGGTTAGGTTGGGCTTAGGATTGGGTGAGTCAGGTTAGGTTGTCAGGTTGGGTCAAATTTTGCCATTCCTAGACTACAGTTGATAGATTTGTGTGATTTATTTATTTTTTTTTCATGTTAGTGGGTCATGTGGAGGTCGAAAGCTAAAAAATGGTAGATATTGATGATAAGGCATTTTAGAATAGTGCATCGGGTGATGACATTAGATTTTTTTATCTATTCATTATATTAAATTTATGTTAGTTGATCTACTATTAGGGGTTGATTCACCTTTTATTTGGTCAGATTGTGTCACACCTCACACAGGCTTCTAACTTTATTTCTTGCCAAACTCAACATAGTCTTCCATTTAAGTGCACTTAAGGCACATAATTTTGTAGTCTTGCATTCACATCACTATTACCATGTTCAATTGAATCCTTCTTGTATTTAATTGTATGTTTCTTATTTTTCTTGGCCTTAGCCAAGTACTGAAGGGTGGTCCTAACAGATTGTCTATGGTCTGGTTTGACTATTTGGTTATATTCTATTTGGGCTTTGTTCTAGTACTTGTGAGTTATTTATTCCAAATTTATTCTGGTTTACATAGAAGGTTCAGCTTGATCCGATTCTCTTCTTTTCATTTGGTGTCGTGAGAGTGAGTAGTCTTTTTAGTGACCAGTTTTGTGTTCCTATTGTTCCTTAGAAACTTATGTCATTGTTGGATTGTAAGATGTTATTTGGATCATTATTGATTGAAATGAATAACATCTTTTATCCAAAAAATCTGGTATATAACTCTCCTTTTAGATGAAAATCATTAACCCAAAAAAAAGTTACTGCATAATGCAGAGGTGGCATATGAAACTTGATTCACATGAAGGAAAAATTGATAATTGAATTAAATTGTTTATATACTGTCAAAAAACTAATCCATAGTTAAATTTATTGAAAAAATAATTACTAAATAATTTAAATTAATATTTCAAAGGTTGATTTCATTTAGTTACTTTAATGAAATAGAAGACTAATTGGAAACATTTTCAAGAGATTTAGGACTAAAATAAAGTAATTAATATATTAAGGATGAAAGGCAAAACAAAAAAAAACAAATATTAGGGATTGTCTATAAAATTTACTCTAACTATTGTCAAATGGCATGAGAAATCACCTATATAGCCCAATATTAACTTTTCTAAATCCATTTCAATGTTGCGTTCGAAACTAAACTTTATCAAACCAATGAACTTGTCATGGTTGCCTAGTAAGAACAAACACCCAGTTCATTTTAGTTTAAGTTAATTGACTCCAAAATGACTTATTTTTATTTTTATGTTTTTTTATCTGAAACTAATTTTAATTAAAACCAATATTATGTGGTAGCAATAATCTATTGAAAACACAATTTTTGTAATCTTACTTAATTTTTATGAATTTTTCTAGTTTAAGGTATTAAAAAAGAAAAATTCATAAAAATTTAACAACATCATGAAAATTTACTTTTAAATGGATTATTTTATCTACATAATATTGGCTTGCAAATGAAATTGGTTTCAAGAAAAAAAAAGTACAAGTAAAAAATAAATCAGTTGACTTAAGTTAAAATGAATTGACTATAAAATTGCATGATAATTATGAAGGAACCAAATTCATAGTTTGTAACTGTGGCAGTGTATAGGAGCTGTTAGATTGTGTAAGACTCACATCAAACAAATCTATCCAACGACTGTCACACATTTGTCAAAGTGACAGACATTAAGAGTGCAATTTTCTATCATGAAATGGATTGAAGCAATAAAATTAGGGTCATTCCATTGTCAATTAGTGGAAGGAAAATGCAAGTCATGCCAATGACACCATGTTTGAATCCGTCTGATCAAATATGGGCTCTTTAGATTACCAAGGACACCCATTCATCGGACGAGCTTACACACGTAATATGGCTGATGACCTAAGTCACACAATACAAGCGTGGCCCGTTGTAAAATTGGGCTCATCTACAATGATTTTTGGACACTGTGGACCAAAGAGTATTCGGCCTACCATCCTAATACTTTTATGGGATAATTACAATTTGTCCTCTAAAATTTAGGTGAAATTACACTTTGTCATCTCTTATTTTAGAAATATACACTTTGCCCCTAGCTTTTTAATATAGCCCAACAACAACTTTTGAAATCTTAATTTAGACTATACGGTATTCATCTTTAAGTAATTTCAATCTGTATGCTATTTTTTTATAGTTAATTGATATTTAAAAAATACAATTTCTAGTTATAGAAAGAACAAAAAGAAAAAATTGATAATTTAAAATATCCATTAACCGTAAAAAACCATACATATTGAAATTACCTAAAACTAGCTGCCGTAATATTTAAATTAAAATTTCAAAAGGTATTGTCGAATTGTATTAAAAAGGTAGAGGCAAAGTGTATATTTCTAAAACAGAAAGACAAAAGTGTAATTTTACTGAAACATAAGGGGTAAATTGTAATTAACCCTACTTTTACTAGAAAGCATAGTTGGCATGTTTTTCTCTCAAGTTTAAAATATTACTGAAAACACAAATATTTTTATGTTTTATTGCATTTGAAATGGAAGATGGGCTCATAAAGAGTAACAATAGTTACAACACGGCCTCTTTCTTCCATGGTTATTTTTGCAATTTGAATTAATGTTATGACAAACAGACCATTTAATTTAGAAATATATTCATGTGAGTCATCATGGTCAACTTGACACCAATATAATAATAGCACTTTTGTTCACAGCCCTAAATTTCAAAAGAGAATCTATGAATGATAGACTTGATTGGCTTAAACTTTATATAAATTATTTTTATGATTAAAATTCAATTCAAGGGTTAAATAGATTGTAGTGGGATTAATAATAAATTATCTAAGGGTTTGGGAATAAAAATAAAATGTCTATTCATGGATTATATTAAGAACTTCTTTTCAAGTACACCACCTAGCTATTAGAAGCCCAATCTTATCAACATGAAGAAGCCCATTCTTAAGCTGCTAGTTATTCTCTAAAAGTGACAAATGAACGAATATCTAAAACTCAACTTGAGTTTGTTTAATTTAGAGCCGGTTTATGACTCATTTAAATTGATATCAAGCCAAGTTTAAATAACTTTTAAATTTGATATCTGTTTGAATTTACTTGTTACTTGGCTTGGCTCAATTTTAGTTTTTTCCCTTAATTTAAGTTAAAAGATTGAGCTCAAAAAGATATCAAACTTTATAGATATCTATTCATGGTTTGTTTGGATTCTTTTCAATCCAAACATGAAAAAAAAAAAATCAAACTTGATAGATATCTCATTCCAAACATGATCAGCTTATTACTTGGTTCGTGTCAACTTGCTTTCTGGCATTATAGTCTGAGTTTCATAATATGATGGAAGGAGATTCATTTTCTAAACATATAAAATGAAAGATAAAAGAGACAACATAGAATTTACTGAAAAGGTAAATGGTAAAAATCACCCTTGAACTATACATCATGTTGCTTGGTTTGCATGCTATATAATTTTGTTTAATTGTCTTTAATTTTTTTTAGAAAATATTGTAGCTTTCAAGTTTGATTTTCAACTATCTTCTTTTTTGTTGGTACTAAAAAACAAACTAAGAAGCTTAGGGAAATAGAGAAGACACATGATCATGGGCGAGAGTGATATGTTGGCGAGGGACTACCATAAATGCACAGCAAGACATTGACTCCATGGAGTTGATGATAGCTTGAAGAAGCAAAGTCAGGCTGGGAGGGATTGTGAGTGATCCATGAAATGCTGCCAAGGCATGAGAACAATCTGTCAAAATAGTGATGTAAGATAGCCTAAGCATTGATGGTACAATTAAAGCACTATGAATGCCCTTAAGTTTAGCCTCGAGGACCGATGAACAGAATTGAAACAGTTGGCCTTCTTTTAGCAAGGGAAGGCCATTTATAGCCATCCAAAGCCACACTACTGCCCCAAGCCTTGAGGAATGACCTCGAGCTCCGTTTACCATGAATATAGCCAGGGTACATGAAAGAGCCATGTAAGGATCCATAGCCTAGTTGTGGCAAAGAGGATTAAGATGACCTGACATAAGTTGAAGCTCTTGCATTCAAAAATCTCACGAAGAGTAAAGAGTCTGAATGAGCCCATTCTTCTTACTAAGAAATGAAGCCACAATGAAAGGGAAAGATTGAAAGACCAACTCATTTCATCCAAGCCATATGGTCTAAAGAGTGAACATTAAAAAAAATGACCAATCCAAGTCCTAATTTCCTTTAGTGATAAGTGATGTTTGCTAAGGTTATTAATGATCTAGGTGGCATAGCCGTTCTTAACTGAGTAACTTTCAGAAGGGGTACCAGTCCAGGAAATAAAATTAGGGCTCCCACTGTTTAAAGGTAGCAAAACAATAGAGATTAACTAGGAGACTTGGGAAGGGGCAAGGTGGGGATTATTATGAATGAAGTACTAATTCTAATCTCCAAATCCTTCTAAAATCAAGGTCACTACTTTTAAATCTTTATGCATGTGATAATTTGGGGAAATGGTTTTGAGGTTAGTAGGCATAACACCTAGGATCCACTGGTCATACTAAATCCATATCGAATTCCTATCCCCAATTGTCCAACTGTGATTTGAAGAAATAAGTTGACCATGGAGCAAACTCTTCCAGATAAGTGAGCTGAATTTCTTGGCTTGACAATCCAGATAGATTGGGAATTGACATATTTGGCTTGCGCAAGAATTTATAGACTAAAGCTTATTGATTGCTAATAATGATTCTCCAAAAGGTCTTGCCTAGAAGAACTTTATTGAATAAATGCATATCTCACATGCCTAAACCACCCAAGCTTTTCGACACTGTTAATAAACTCTTGTTCTTAAGATGACATCTTTTCTGATTTGAATGGCTTGACCAGCAAGACTTCACTATATTGCTAGAAAGCTTGTTAAAGGTGGCAATTGACACTTTAAATAAAACATGATATAAATTGGGAGCAAAGTCAGAGTAGACTAAATAAGAGTTAAATGGCTGGAGTTATTTAAAAGCTTATGTTTCCAGTTGTTTAGTTGATTTGCCATCTTGTCTTAGGAATTGGAAAGTTACAAATCTAGAAAATTTTTGATATAACAAGTCACCTAGGTAATGGACAATATTATAGTTAAGATTGAATGGTATAATATGACAGAACTCCTGAAATAGATGCTGTGGCACATTTTAGCTAAAAATCCATTCCAATTTTGAGAAGTTAATTTCCTGACCAACTGCTGGAGCATAAAACCTAAGAACATTATTAGTTGATGTAATAGTTGTCCTAGATAGCAGAAAAATAAAAGACAATTATCAGCAAAAAACAGGTGATTAATTGTAGTGTTAGATTTTTTAACTTTCAGACCCAACAATTGGTTAAAAGACTGTGGAGAAGATAGATTGCTTGAAAAGGCCTTTGCATAGAGGACGAATAAATATGGAGATAATAGTTCCCCTGTCTTAATCTAGCCTTAGGAGAAAAATAATCTGTGGTGTTTCCATTAACTAGGACAAAATAGGAGACAATGGTGACGCATTACTTAAAGAGAGAAATCCAAGAATTTGGGAAGAGAATGGTTTTGAGGACTTTCTCGATAAAAGACTGTGAAATTTTATCATAAGCCTTTCGAATGTCCAACTTCAACAAAGCCTTATAACCTCTTGGTCCTAAGTCTTGCTTTGATTGCTTAAATGCCTATATAAGCTCATGAATGATAATATTATCTTGGATGTGTAACCTCGAGATGAAAGCATTTTGAAATTCTAAGACCAAGGATAAGATAATCAGTTTTAACCTATTTACCAAAACTTTAGAAATCATTTTGTAAAGCATGTCGTACAAGCTGATTGGTCGGAAGTTTTCCGTGCATTGAGCTCCCTTCTTTTTTGGAATAAGGGCAATAAAGGTGCAATTAAGTTCTCTCAAAAGATATCCCCCATTGAGGAAAGACAAAATTGCTTTCATTATAGAGTTTGCCCATAATGTACCAGTAATTGTTAAAGACTATAAGAGAAAGCCCATTAGGGCCAGGGGCCTTTAAATTAGCTTGATGGAAAGTTGCCATTTTAAATTCTTCCTTAGTGAAAGGGAATAACATAGATGATTTTTGGTGTTCTGAAAGAACTCATCTAATCTCTGAGAAAAGTTCACCCTGATCTGTTTCAAAAGTAGAATGGAGATCAATGAACATATTTATGTAGTATGTGCGAATATTATTCCTTATATCATCCTCTTCATATATCCAAGAATCATTAGGCAGCTAAAGCGTAGCTATCCAAGAAGAGCTTTATCTGGGATGAGTAGCCTGATAGAAAAAGCTCGTTTTACAATTGTCCAGGGCAAGCCAATGTATTCTAGATTTCTAAGCCAATAAATATTCTTCATTAGCTAATAGGGCTTGGTATTGATGATGTAGATTTGTAAGGCTAGAATTATAAGAGGATGGGTCTTAAGAAGCTTGAAGACTAGCCATTTGAGTTTTAGTACTAATAATATCCTTGCAAAGTAAACCAATTGAGGATTTTCTCCACTAATGAAAAGTAAGCACTAAGGGAAGGCAGTTTGAGCAGTTTAAAACTGTTCTAAACATTAGTGAGCGTTGGATTGGGAAAGACAAGACAAATTTGATGATTTCCGCACATTGCCCATATATGGTCCAAAAAGCTTTAAAATAGTGAAGACGATGGTAGAATTTCCTAGTTGGAGAAGTGTCCTGCAAAAGCGGAGCATAGTTCAATTTTTGAAAAGATAAGTTGACAGTGGCAAATCCAGAATTTTTACAAATGAGGGTCCATATATATATACTCCCTTCGTTTCATGAAATTTCTCCTCTGTGATAATATACGCAAATTAAGACTTTTTTACTTTTTACTTCTTTCTTTTAATATAAAACTATTAGTTTATTTATTTTTATATAAAGTATATGTACTTATCTAAACAAGTTAACAGTATTTATATTTTTTAATGGGCCATACGTACTTTTGTTCTTTAATTTTCTCAACTTCTCTCTCCTTTCAATGATTGATATATATATATATTAAATAATAAAAAAGTTACCTTATTTGGAAAGATAAGAAGGGGACAACTATTTTGAAACTACTAAAAAAGGAATTGAGACTAGTTATTGTAAAACGGAGGGAATAACTATTAATTTTGACATTAAATAATGATCAAAAAGTATTTTTAGAAGACAAATTAAAAAAATACTCTAATTTTAACATCTTTTTTTCTTTCATTCGTTAAACAATTAGAAAAATATAAAAACTATGAAGAAGATGAATGAGATATTCATGTTATATAAAAAGTAAGAGACAAAATCTCATTGTAGCCCTTATATACATCTTCCACTTAGCTTAGTAACTTCATCTTGTATCCCAATTAGTTTTATAAATTTTCCTATATTTGAATTAGAAAAATATGGCAAGAAAAAAAATTCAAGGCCTAAATAGGAAAATATGTGAAAGTTAAAGGGCCAAGATGAGATTTTTACCATTATTCTAATTGTTAATAGAGAGAAGAGATTAATCCATTTTCTAACTTTTTTGAAGGTAAGAGGAGGCACATTATCTTATTTGAATAGATATTATTAAAATTATGGGGGTCCATTAAAAAACTTAAAGTGCTCCATTTATTTAATTATATTGTGTATCTTTGATCAACATTTTTTTTTAAAAAAATGGGGTTCATGGACCCGCATATTATCTATGTCCATCCCACCACTGAAAGTTAACTAGGCAAGTTGAGGGAGCAAGTTAAACCAATCTTCAGAACAATAGGCCTTATTAAGAATTTCACATATAAGATCCTTATCCTCCCTTAAGTTCGACCATGTGTAGGCATGGCCATTGCATGGAATCTGGAGCAAGTTTAAATTGTCCACAAAATCCTAAAGGAAGCCGACACCAGTACAGATGTGTGAATTTCTGCCAGACATTTCCACTATGGACAGAACTTGTTATCACCAATGATCATTAGAGAAGTAGTATACTGCAAAAGGATGGACTATATTTTTGTCCATGTAACTTGTCTAAGCCTTATAATGGGGTTACCATATATGCACCCAAGCAACCAAGGTTTGAAGCCCGCTGAACTAACTTTAAACAAAAGCAGGTTTGCATCCTTGTAAAGCAAACAACAACATACAAATTGATAATTTAAAATGTCCATTAACTGTAAAAAACCATACAAATTAAAATTATCAAAAACTGGCTGCCGTAATATTTAAATTAAAATTTCAAAAGTTGCTGTTGAATTGTGTTAAAATGGCAGAGGCAAAGTGCATATTTCTAAAACAGAAAGACAAAAGTGTAATTTTACTGAAACATAAGGGGTAAATTGTAATTAACCCTACTTTTACTAGAAAGCATAGTTGGCAAGTTTTTCTCTCAAGTTTAAAATATTGCTGAAAACACAAATTTTTTTATGTTTTATTGCATTTGAAATGGAAGATGGGCTCATAAGGAGTAACAACAGTTACAACACAGCCTCTTTCTTCCATGGTTCTATTTGCAATTTGAATTAATGTTATGACAAATAGACCATTTAATTTAAAAATCTATTCATGTGAGTCATCATGGTCAATTTGACACCAATATAATAATAGCACTTTTGTTCATAGCCCTAAATTTCATAAGAGAAGCTATGAATGATAGATTTGATTGGCTTAAACTTTATATAAATTATTTTTATGATTAAAATTCAATTAACGGGTTAAATAGATTATAGTGGGATTAATAATAAATTATCTAACGGTTTGGGAATAAAAATAAAATGTTTGTTCGTGGATTATATTAAGAACTTCTTTTCGAGTACACCACCTAGCTATCAGAAGCCCAGTCTTGTCAACGTGAAGAAGCCCATTCTTAGGCTGCTAGTTATTCTCTAAAAGTGACAAATGAACGAATATCTAAAACTCAACTTGAGTTTGTTTAATTTAGAGCCGGTTTATGACTCATTTAAACTGATATCAAGCCAAGTTTAAATAATTTTTAAATTTGATATCTGTTTGAATTTACTTGTTACTTGGCTTGGCTCAATTTTAGTTTTTTCCCCTTAATTGAAGTTAAAAGATTGAGCTCAAATTGATTGGTTAACATTTTATTCATGGTTTGTTCGGATTTTTTTCAATCCAAACATTAAAAAAAAAATATCAAACTTGATAGATATCTCATTCCAAACATGATTAGCTTATTACTTGGCTTGTGTCAACTTGCTTTCTGGCACTATAGTCTGAGTTTCATAATATGATGGAAGGAGATTCATTTTCTAAACATATAAAATGAAAGATAAAAGAGACAACATAGAATTTACTGAAAAGGTAAATGGTAACCCTTGAACTATGCCTCATGTTGCTTGGTTTGCATGCTATATAATTTTGTTTAATTATCTTTACTTTTTTTTAGAAAATATTGTAGCTTTCAAGTTTGATTTTTAACTATATTTTTTTGTTAGTACTAAAAAAAAACTTAGAAACTTAGGGAAATAGAGAAGACACATGATTATGGGCAAGAGTGATATGTTGGCAAGGGACTACCACAAATGCATAGCGAGACATTGACTCCACGGAGTTGATGATAGCTTGAAGAAGCAAAGTTAGGTTGGGAGGGATTGTGAGTGATCCATGAAATGTTGCCAAGGCATGAGAACAATCTGTCAAAATAGTGATGTAAGATAGCCTGAGCCTTAATGCTACAATTAAAGCACTATGAATGCCCCTAAGTTTAGCCTCGAGGACCGATGAACCGAATTGAAACAGTTGGCCTTCTTTTAACAAGGGAAGGCCATTTATAGCCATCCAAAGCCATACTACTGCCCTAAGCCCTGAGGAATGACCTCGAGCTCCGGTTACCATGAATATAACCGGGGGACATGAAAAAGCCATGTAAAGACCCATAGCCTAGTTGTGGCAAATATGATTAAGATGACCTGACATAAGTTGAAGCTCTTGCATTCGAAAATCTCACGAAGAGTAAAGAGTCTGAATAAGCCCATTCTTCTTACTAAGAAATGAAGCCACAATGAAAGGGAAAGATTGAAAGACCAACTCATTTCATCCAAGCCATATGGTCTAGAGGGTGAACACTACAAAAAATGACCAATCCAAGTCCCAATTTCCTTTAGTGACAAGTGATGTTTGCTAAGGTTATTAATGATCTAGGTGACATAGCCGTTCTTAACTAAGTAACTTTCAGAAGGGGTACCAGTCCAGGAAATAAAATCAGGGCTCCCACTGTTTAAAGTAGCAGAATAATAGAGATTAACTGGGAGACTTAGGAGGGGGCAAGGTGGGGAATATTGTGAATGAAGTCTTAATTCCAATCTCTAAATCCTTCTGAAATCAAGGTCACTACTTTTAAATCTTTATGCATGTGATAATTTGGGGAAATGGTTTTGAGGTTAGTAGGCATAACACCTAGGATCCACTGGTCATACTAAATCCATATCGAATTCCTATCCACAATTATCCAACTGTGATTTAAAGAAATAAGTTGACCATGGAGCAAACTCCTCCAGATAAGTGAGCTGAATTTCTTGGCTTGACAATCCAGACGGATTGGGAATTGGCATATTTGGCTTGCAAGAATTTATAGACTAGAGCTTATTGATTGCCAGTAAAAATTCTCCAAAAGGTCTTGGCTAGAAGAACTTTATTGAATAAATGCATATCTCACATGCCTAAACCCCCTAAGCCTTTTGACACTGTTAATAAACTCTTGTTCTTAAGATGGCATCCTTTCTGATTTGAATGGCTTGACCACCAAAACTTCACTATATTGCTAGAAAGCGTGTCAAATGTGGCAATTGAAACTTTAAATAAAACATTATATAAATTGGGAGTAAAGACAGAGTAGGATGAATAAGAGTTAAATGGCTAGAGTTATTTAAAAGCTTATGTTTCCAGTTGTTTAGTTGATTTGCCATCTTGTCTTAGGAATTGGAAAGTTACAAATCTAGACAAATTTTGATAGAATAGGGCACTTAGGTAATGGACAATATTATAGTTGAGATTGAATGGTATAATATGACAAAACTCCTAAAAGAGATGCTGAGGCACATTTTAGTTGAAAATCCGTTTCAATTTAGAGAAGTTAATTTCCTGACCAGCTGTTGGAGCATACAACCTAAAAACATCATTAGTTGACATAATAGTTGTCCTAGACAGCGGAAGAATAGAAGACAATCATCAACAAAAAGCAAGTGATTAATTGTAGTGTCAGATTTTCTAACTTTCAGACCCAACAATTGGTTAGAAGACTATAGAAAAGATAGATTGCTTGAAAAGGCCTTTGCATAGAAGATGAATAAATATGGCGATAACAGTTCCCTTGTCTTAATCTAGCCTTAGTAGAGAACCAATCCGTGGTGTTTCCATTAACTAGGACAAAATAGGAGACAATGGCGATACATTACTTAATGAGAGAAATCCAAAATTTGGGAAGAGTATGGTTTTGAGGACTTTCTCGATAAAAGACTGTGAAATTTTATCATAAGCCTTTCGAATGTCCAACTTCAACAAAGCCTTATAACCTCTTGGTTCTAAGTCTTGCTTTGAATGCTTAAGTGCCTATATAAGCTTATGAGCGATGATAATATTATCTTGGATGTGTAACCTCGAGATGAAAGCATTTTGAAATTCTAAGACCAAGGATAAGATAATCAGTTTTAACCTATTTACCAAAACTTTAGAAATCATTTTGTAAAGCATGTTACACAGGTTGATTGGCTGGAAGTCTTCCATGCATTAAGCTATTTTCTTTTTAGGAATAAGGGCAATAAAAGTGCAATTAAGTTCTCTCAAAAGATATCCCCCATTGAGGAAAGACAAAATTGCTTTCATTATAGAGTTTGCCCATAATGTACCAGTACTTGTTAAAGACTATAGGAGAAAGCCCATTAGGGCCAGGGGCCTTTAAATTAGCTTGATGGAAAGCTGCCATTTTAATTTCATCCCTAGTGAAAGGGAATAGAATAGATGATATTTGGTGTTCTAAAAGAACTCATCTAATCTCTGAGAAAAGTTCACCCTGATCTGTTTCAAAAGTAGAATGGAGATCAATGAACATATTTATGTAGTATGTGCGAATATTATTCCTTATATCATCCTCTTTATATATGCAAGAATCATTAGGTAGCTAAAGCATTGCTATCCAATAAAAGCTTCATTTGGGATGAGTAGCCTGATAGAAAAAGCTCGTTTTACAATTGTCCAGGGCAAGCCAATGTATTCTAGATTTCTAAGCCAATAAATATTCTTCATTAGCTAAAAGGGCTTGGTATTGATGATGTAGATTTGTAAGGCTAGAATTATAAGAGGATGGGTCTTAAGAAGCTTGTAGACTAGCCATTTGAGTTTTAGTACTGATAATATCCTTCCAAAGTAAACCAGTTGAGGATTTTCTCCACCGATGAAAAATAAGCACTAAGGGAGGGCAGTTTGAGCAGTTTGAAATTGCTCTAAACATTAGTGAGCCTTGGATTGGGAAAGACAAGACAAATTTGATGGTTTCCTCACATTGCCCATATTTGGTCCAAAAAGCTTCAAAACAGTGAAGACGATGGTAAAATTTCCTAGCTGGAGAAATGTCCAGCAAAAGCGGAGCATAGTTCAATTTTTGAAAAGATAAGTTGATAGTGGCAGATCCAAAATTTTTACAAAGGGGGGGTCTATATATATATACTCCCTTCGTTTCATGAAATCTGTTCTTTGTGATACGCAAATTAAGACTTTTCTACTTTTTACTTCTTTCTTTTAATATAAAACTATTAGTTTATTATTTTTATATAAAGTACATGTACTTATCTAAAAAAAGTTACTAGTATTTATACTTTTTAATGGGCCATGCATACTTTTATTCTTTAATGTTCTCAATTTCCTCTCCTTTAAATGATATATATATATATATATATATATATATATATATATATATATATATATATATATATATAATATAAAATAATAAAAAAGTTACCTTATTTGGAAAGATAAGAAGGGGACAACTATTTTGAAACTACTAAAAAAGGAATTGAGACCAATTATTGTAAAACGGAGGGAGTAACTATTAATTTTGACATTAAATATTGATCAAAAAGTATTTTTAGAAGACAAATTCAAAAAATACTCTAATTTTAACATCATTTTTTCTTTCATTCGTTAACCAATTAGAAAAATATAAAAACTATGAAGAAGATGAATGAGATATTCATGTTATATAAAACGTAAGAGACAAAATCTCATTGTAGCCCTTATATACATCTTCAATTAGCTTATTAACTTCATCTTGTACCCCAATTAGTTTTATAAATTTTCTTATATTTGAATTAGAAAAATATGAGAAGAAAAAAAAGTTTAAGGCCTAAATAGGAAAATATGTGAAAGTTAAAGGCCCAAGATGAGATTTTTATCATTATTCTAATTGTTAACAGAGAGAAGAGATTGATCCATTTTCTAACTTTCTTAAGGTAAGAGGAGGCACATTATTTTATTTGAATAGATATTATTAAAATTATGGGATCCATTAAAAAACTTAAAGTGATCCAATTATTTAATTTTGTTATGTATCTTTTATCAATATTTTTCTAAAAAAATGTGGTTCATGGACCCGCATATTATCTATGTCCATCCCGCCACTGAAAGTTAACTAGGCAAGTTGAGGGAGCAAGTTAAACCAATCTTCAGAACAATAGGCCTTATTAAGAATTTCACATACAAGATCCTTATCCTCCCTTAAGTTCGACCATGTGTAGGTATGGCCATTGCATGGAATCTGGAGCAAGTTTAAATTGTCCACAAAATCCTAAAGGAAGCAAACACGAGTACAGATGTGTGAATTTCTGCCAGACATTTCCACTGTGGACAGAACTTGTTATCACCAATGATCATTAGAGAAGTAGTATACTGCAAAAGGACGGACTATATTTTTGTCCATGTAACTTGTCTAAGCCTTATAATGGGGTTACCATATATGCACCCAAGCAATCAAGGTTTGAAGCCCGCTGAACTAACTTGAAACAAAAGCAGGTTTGCATCCTTGTAAAGCAAACAACAACATACATCAGAAGAATAGCCGAACCATAACGCTCCATTGCTGCCATTGGGGTTAACAAAATCATAGGAAGTAAGTCCCAGTCCATCCAATTTCGTATTTACATCAGACCCTAACAAGTAACATTCGGGTTTCCATAAAAAATACTAGTTAGGGGCGTTGGGAATAGATCAGCAGTCAGAGATGACTTACGGCCGTGGGACGCCCCAACCCACGACAGTTAAAACTGAGAAGCTTCATCTGTTTGCGTGGGTTTGCTTTGGTTCAAACCCAGTAGAGACAATAGACAGTTGCTGCATAGCCTCTTTGTGTGAAGTGTCTAATCTTTCAACCGAGTGAAGAACGTATTCTAGAGAGGCTACAGAAAACAAAGCAAACGGCAACCCCAAGATAGAACAAGGGAAATCAGGTAAAGAAGATGGCAGGGAGAATGACCTTTTATGAGGGCCAAAAAAAAAAATGGAACCATCATGCGAAAAATCACTGGTTTTCCTCTTCCTGGAATTCACAGCTTCAACCAATTTAGGCTTCTCCCAGAAAACACCAGAGTCAGAAAAAATAGGACAGTAGAGTCTATTTCACCAGTTCAAGGAACAAGGTCTATCTCTTCGATGACATGCCTCCATAAGCCATTATTGATTACTCGGACAAAGGGATAGAAACTCCAAGTTGGGAACTACTTGATCTTAGGAGTTCGATGAGGTTGGGAAGAAGAACTACAGGTAGGCTAAAAGAGGAATGCTTTTACCTTTCCCAGGTCCTAATGAACTAGTTTTCTTGTGGACAACAACTAGTTTCTGCCCCTTTTGGGTGGAAATCTTAATTCGGGTGTAGGATCTGGTCATGCTTCATCTGTACCAGGCATGATTGAAGTGGGTGATAAAGATTCACGGGCAGATACATTCACTTTCCTTAATTTACGAGAGAAGCAGGCTCGAGTAAGTGGGATAGAGCCCAGTTAGGCCTAGGCCGGAACCGACGAGTGTTCTTGAGAATCAGAGGAGGCTGTAGGAATTGAGCCCAGAAGAACCTTTATAGCTTCCATATTAATTGAGTCCGAATCTGTACTGGACACCTGTGAAGTAGCCTCATTCGGCCCAAGTTGTAGCTGTAACTGAAGCCCATCTGAATCATCTTCTGAAGCTTCCTCTGGATCTTCTCCAGTTTCTGAATCATAAGGATTGCGGGGATTAAGATTCTGAGGAGCATCATCACCAACAATAATTTCATTATGCTCTTTGTTATCCATGTTTAGTTATCCTCCAAGTCAAACAGGCGCCATTGATATGCATCATTAAAAACATTATTATCCTGCATTTGAACATTAACAGGGCCAAGAACTTCATCCACTATACGCTAATTAGCAGCGTCATCATCGGAGGACTGATAAAGTAGAGTTTCCAAGTCACGCAATCTACGTATGAAAGCTTGATGCTGGTTCAGATCCCTAAGAATTGTCGAGTGTTCCAGAGGCTTGTAAATTAGAGGTGAAACACGGGAGAGAAATAATGCACTTGGATGTGGTCGAAATCTGCAACTTGCATCCACCACAACTTCTCCTTTAGTGCTTCTGCAACCTGCGGAAGAAATTTGTGGTAGTGGGATTTGGGAATGTCCGATAAAACCACACATTTTGCAGATCTTGAAAGCATTCTCATATTTGAAAGAGATCTACAAAATACACCCTTTAATGGTTTCCAGATAAAACCCAGGAATAAGAGGATCACCAACATTGATAATTGACTTGAATCTAACATAATGCCATCGATTAGGACTATCATCATCATTCATGTTGAACTCCATCACTGGAATATCATGTACAGTTTCCATGTTTAGATATTGGAGTGGTAACCCATGTCCTTGGTCCTCCACTTGAAGATGGGGTTGAGTTCGTTGGACCAGGACAAGGGCACCGTCCAAATTCCAGAGGGATTCCATCTCAATCTTGACCAAGTCTGCCCAACTTCTGAAACGCAGCAAGAAATTATTCTGATCTAGACCTCCTAAGATCAACACTCTGTCTTCAGTTTGCCAAGCATGCCTGATGTAGGACTGAATGAAAGCAGGAGCGAACCTTCTACGGTCTACTATCTGTATGATAAGGGAGAGTGAGGTAATCTCTGGTTTCGTCTAAAAGGTCAGTAACTGTTGCAATCACCAGCCCATGTCTTGGTAAGTAATTTGGCAAGTAAGATGCTGTTGGGGGCTTATGAGGGGACGGAGTAGTGATTTGTTTTTGGGGGATCGTATACTTCATTCTACAGAGTACAGAGTATATATACTAGCTGAAAACCACATAATAGGAGCAGAAACCAGAGCAGAAACGAGACCAGTAATGCAAACCCACCAACTGGGGCAAAGTAACACTGAAAATCACACTTGATTAGGCTAATGTACTGGGAATAACCCATTCATTCCTACAAAATGAAGATGATAAGACAGAAAACAGGTTGACGAGATTCTCAGAATAATGAGGACCAAACAAGTGAATGCCGGACGAGCAGAAACCAAGGAGAGCTCTAGTGAGCCTCGAACCCAATGATAACTACGGTTAAGAACGATTTTGATTAAATACCATACTCCACTTACTAAAAAATATGGGGATTATCAAATACCCATCAGTGAGAAAGCTAGAGATGGGAAGCAGATTAGGCTAGGGTTTCTTGAGTTATCGAGAAAATGAAAGGTTAATAGAAATCCATGAAGTAAAGGTTAAGCAGGATGTAGAGCAAGGTAAATTGGAGAAAACCAGGTAGAAAACTGAGCATTAATGGTAAAAATATCTGGGCAAGGGAAGCAAAGGGGAGACGGTGAGGACTGAGTTGGCAGAAAATGAAAGGGGCGCGCGTCTAGCACGCGTAAGCCTCTTAGGAGCCTTTGTTTTTCTTTTTCAACCAGCTATATTGTTATCCCGCTTAGCATGTTAGATGGTGGCTCCAGTTTATTTAGTGACAATTGTTAAAAAATCGTACTTGCTTGAGTACCTAGTAGATGAGGATGTCTGTGAGAGCATATTATGCCATTGGGTTTGTCTTTTTGGTACCTAGAACTATAATGTAAAAGATGATTATAAAAAAAATCGTATTAATAAATTTATTCTAGATCTCATTAAATATAAGCTCACTTTTTAATGGTAAAAGGGAGAAACCTCTTACACAAGTCAGAATTTGAACTCTAACCAGCTATAAGAAACAGTAGATATTATGTCAATTTGCCTGCAAATCATTGGCGATTGGGTTTTTCTAATGCTAAAGAACGGGAAGAGTACGTATAGTTAGTATTGAATGAGGAATTTTTCTAATCTATAGCCTCTTGTGTCCAAAAACCTCAATAGGTTTTGACTAACCTAGATACAATCTGGTAGACTCATTTTAGGTGATAAAACTCTCCCAAAACATATCTACTTCATCCGGAAGACTCAAAAGGTAGTTGTTACATGTGATGGTAGGGGGAAAATCATCAATAATTAATTTCCTAAAATAGAAGTCATTTTTTTTTTTTTACCTTTTAAAGATGATTAAGTAATATTTTTTAATTTGAGTACCAAACAACATCACTACTCGTAGTCTAGGGAATAATGAGGAAATTTAATTACCCTTGCCAAGATCTAGAACCAAGAAAGATTTACAGCTTAATGACTACGATATATTTATGCATGGTGACTAATATATTACATGTACAAAAGACTATATAAAATTGTCGCATATCATACGATGTAGCAAATTGTTAGTGGATAGCTAATTTAATATTCAAATAAGTTCTACACCTAATTTACATCCAATAAGTAGAGAAAAGTTATGAATTTTTTTATTTTTTTTAATAATTATTTTTTCTAATAACAATTAACAACCTGCTTGATACATATTGTTATACTAATCAATTCTTTGTACTAACTAGTACTAATTCCTTTGAGTTACTGTAAAATGATAAATGAGTTTCCGATGGGTGTTTCTAGATTGAGAAGTTTCTGGTTCTCTCTCTAAAAACTTTCAAGCTTTATGAAATTTGATGTTAAAATCTTCATTTATATTGAGTAAAAATCTTTTATTTTACAAGTTGAGTAAGTAAGATTTGGAGATATCATCTCTATTATTGAATCTAGGAATCAGAGTCGGGGATCTATCATAATGAAATCTTTTGGTTTATTTCAAATTAGAGGGGACTTACTGAAAATGCATTAGATGGGGTGAGGCAAAAATATCACAGTTCAGATGGCAATATGATTTTTTTTTTGTACAATTGAAAAGGAATAACCAAGGTAGATTTCTCGAATTGGTGGGGGAGCTGCACATTAATGACCCAGCAAATGTGCAATTGGGAGTTTAGAAACTCATAAAGAGGATGGTTGTTGAATTTTGGGAAAAGATAATTGTCAAGGTGACAGTAAGGATCAAGAGTGGGCCGATTGATTGTTCTAATAGGCCTACGAATTATGGGCCATTTATTTATGGTGGGTTGGATAAGGGAGTGGAGTATTTAGATTGAAGAGAAGAATTGGCTTTAAGAATTCTAAAAAATTTTGACAAAAAAAATCAGAGAAGAGAGCGAAAAAAGGTTGAGAAAGCCTAGAAGTTCAACGCTGAAAAGTGAGTTAAAAAAACTAGAATGAGGAATTAATTTGCCCAAAAAAAGCAACATGAATCAGCTAATATTTTTCTTCTCTCCTTTGTAGGGTTTTTTTCTTTAGTCCTGGGCTTCGGTTCTACAGGTTATTGCGGCAAAGGTTATGTGCATGTGTTCTAGTTTAATATCCTTTTACCGGCTTACATAGTGAGCTTTTTCTAGATTTGGTTTTGTGATTGGGTTCTAATTTGGAACTTATTAATGTGGAGTTTTTTGGGTTTTGGGGGATTTTAAATTATCATCTTTTTCTTAAAGATGATATTTGTATATATTATTTTTTTAATACAATTTTTTAATTGTGGATCAAAAAAAGTCAATCCTTCGTACTACATGATAGACTATTGGTCTCTTTGTTCCCATACCATTAGCCGTGTAACTACGTTCTACCCCGGTTTAAGATGGCTAGATGAACTTTTCTGTTGAAACAAAGATTTGATTGATAGCCGTTATTTTTAGATTAAAGAAAACGTCAAACATGCTAGAACTTTGCAATTTTCATTTCTACCGAGAACGCATCAGAAACAAATTGGAAATATATTTGTTTAGAAAGGTTACATAAATCAAACCATCTACTAACTTTTTTCAAATCATATGGCATAAAATGAACATTTTGCACTCAACTTAATATATCGCAATTTCTACCAGTAGTTATACCGGGACTTCTAGATTATATGTATATTGCATGATATACCATAAAACGTACCATTATCAATTTTTCCAAAAGAATAATTTAGATGAAAATGTTATATAATTTTTCGCTCATTTTTAGATGTATTCTTAATTATTTTTATCATAATTTTTAATATATATATATATGACAAATGAAAGACAAAAATAAAAAATAAAACACCACAATCAAATCTCAATCATGTTAACATTTATAAATTGATTTTTTTTAAAAAAATGAAAAGTAGGAAATAGCATCAATATTTATTTTAAAATATTTGTATCAATTATGTTTTGTCATTTTATATATGTATATATGGCATGTTGATTTATGTGATTTAAAATGAAAATTAAAAAAAATATTTTTCCTAACTCAAATACTGTAGTATATCTCGGGCCATACTGGACAGTATGCTGCTAAATTGGAAAAAAAGAAAAACGTACAAGAAAGCATTTATACATAAAATACCGCAATTTATCTTTCGGCAAATTTACAAAATGTTAAAACATATATCTCACATATTGGAAGCTCTACACGACGATAAAATTTAAATCCATAAATAGTGTATCGAATTGTGTATAAAATTATTCTATGTCTAGCAAGCAATAATTAATTTTTTCTAGGTACCATCAGCTCCAAAACAATGATTTTTTAAACAATTTTTCGTATAGAGTCGTGGATAAAATTCATAATATCTTACGGGAAATACTAAAATCTCCTATCGTTTGCGCTAATTGTAGATGTTCTCTCATATTTGAGGAATATACTATTATCTCCTTTGGTTTTCTGAAACATATATATAGTTATTCATTGTATATTAAAAAAGCTGCTAACCAGTTTCTTGAATGTCAAATAAAAAATATTGTTGTATGGAAATTGCCTTAAGAAAAGTACAAAGAGATTAAATATGATGATTTACCAAGCACAACTAACTAAATATTATTCCCTTCATCTCATAATGAATGAACCATTTTTTGAGTATGAGCATTAAGGTGTACTTAATTTATATTGTTTTTTACTTTTGCTCCTGAAACTAAAATTCAAGAAAAACAAATCTTTTTTTGATTTGTTAGAGAGAGTTTAATTGAGGATTAAAAGAAGGAATATTTTTTTTTAATTTTTTTGTGATGGGAGTTTAAATGAGAGTATCTAATAGGCTCAAATATGCATTTGGTCTCCATAAGTTTGCTGGCTCTAGCGAGTTAATTTTTAAAGTTTGACTTTTTGATATTTAGTCCCTTAACTTTAGAAAATGTGATGAGTTAGTCCTTAAAAGGATGAAACATGGATGACATCTCTTTTCAGGCTAATGTGGCATAGGGCTCAAGTGGGCATAGGCTAAGAACAATATCACCAATCCCTCTTCTCCTTCTTCCTCCGCCAGTTGCTACATCCACCTTCCAACCCATCTCACCCGGTCTTTTTCACCAACACCTCGCCCCATGAAACTTTTGCAAGGTAGATGACTTGAAAGCAATAATGAGGGGCAATGGATTTGATTGAGAAGAGGCGACAACTAAGGGCTAGGGATGAAATCAGTGGTAGAAGTAGAAGGCAATTTGAATGGAGAAGAGGGCGCCTGATGCTGGGATGGAAGAGCTGACTGTTGGGCAAAAAAAACTGATGCAGAGCTAGATTCGATGGGCTGGGGAAGAGATTTGATGTGAGAAACAGAGAGGGCCGACAAGGATAAGAGGCTGACGGTGTGGACAAGGAGGTGTTGTGAGTTTTAAAACCACTATCCCAGGTGTACGGGGTCATGTATAGATAGGATAAGCGAGTATCATTCCAATAAGGATTGAATATACTGATACACAAGTACAACCACTTTAAGACAACTTTAGCTAAACAAGAAACAATTAAATAAAGGGCTAAACAAGTAAAATTTAGTAAATTAAACCTAGCTAAATGAAATGTCATTAACCTAGAGTACAGCGATGCAATGCAAATTTATGGTTTATATCAAATTATGAAAGCACACTTCTTGTTGGTTCATTACTTATCTTGATTCGTTGGTGAATTTTGGCTAGTGACTTGGTTTTCATTGCTTAATGGTGAAGTTACCCAATTAAACCCTTTACTCTACCAAGTGAAAAGATTGCTCTTTCTAATCTAAATTTAATAAGGATTCTTATCTGATTACAAGCTTATAAAGAGGCATTAATGACCAATTTACCTCACTTAATGACTTAGACTAATTTCCTAACAAGCCTATTGTCATTAAGCCCTTTTCATTATTCCAATCACTTTTAATTTTTTTTCAAGAGTTTAAAAGTAATCCATGGTACAAGCAATTGTGCCCATCAATTAACTCACACAATAATAAGCTCAAAGAACCAAACTAACATAATCAATTGAAGTAGTTACATCCATAGAAAGTATCAAAGAAACTATTCCATAATTAAGCTAAACATAAACATAAAAACACATAAAATGATATCCATATCTAAGTATAAGAAAGAGGAAAAAAGGAACTCAGGTGATGAATTGAGCTTGACTCCTCAAGGTTTCAACAAATCTCCAAGTGCTCCTAGCCTTCTTCACGTATTTCTCATATATTGGTACAATTAATTACTTCTCCCTTCGTTTAAACTTCTCTTCCACTACTAAAAAACACACTTTTTCCAACGGCCATTTCCAACGGCTTCGCGTTGGAAATTTTGAAATTTCCAACGGTAAGCCGTTGGAAATTAGACGTTGGAAAAACCACCGTTGGAAGTCAATTTTCCAACGGTCAAAATAACAAAATTTCCAACGGTAAGCCGTTGGAAATTAGACGTTGGAAAAACCACCGTTGGAAGTCAATTTTCCAACGGTCAAAATAACAGCCGTTGGAATATGAGCAGTTGGAAATTTTCCAACGACTATGTTTTTTTTTTAATTTTTTTCATTTTCCAACGGCCTTTCCAACTGCCTTGGCCGTTGGAAAATGGAAAATGTAAAATGTTGGTTTCCAACTGCCAAGGCCGTTGGAAAGTAGGTTTTTTATATTTTATATATTCCCATTCCATTTTGAATGCGTTTCATTAAACGTCAAATGGCTTAGGCAGTTGAAAATTATTGTATCGTATGTAATCACATTCTGAACCGGTGCACGTGCATAAAATCCGATGTAAATGTCAATTAAAACATACACAATTGAAAGTACAGAATCATATCATTCGATCATATAGTTCTAACATACACATAAAAGCATACACAATTCAAATTAAAATATCATGACACAAATATGGTTACAATCCGGATAAAAACATATATAATTGAAATTACATACTTCTATTACTCCTAAAAAGTGTTTGTTTGTTGATGAACACAGAAAGTAAAGTGATATACCTGAATCTAGTCATCATCGGATCCCGACGCATCAATATCATTGTGTGGGTGCGCGGGCGGAGGAATTGCAACTCGTTCACATATGTACTCCAGCTCCACTCGTTGTCTCCTCTTCAGTCGCTCCAACTTCCGCTCATAATATGATGCTTGTTGTGCCGTATGCTCCGTAACCACTCGCTCAACTTGTTCAGTGAACTCCGGCGTCTGAGTGACATCAACATGTGCTGCAGGAATATTCCCTGGTCATCGTCGTCCAAGTACAACATGTTGTTCTGATCCAAGCCCAAATACACGCCCTTTGTTCCTTCCACCTGCAGCTGCACTCATTATCGCTGCCTCATCAATGTCATGTGCGACGCCTTCCTCTTCCATTTGCTGTGTTTGTTCCTCGATCTCAACAGTTACCTTCGCCTTCATAAGGGTACAACTTCATTTATTAGTAAGTCGATATTTATTGGTATGTAAATAGGTAATTTAATATAACATGATTATTACCGCAACTTCGATAGTACGACTGTTGATGTATTCCCCGCTCTTTTCTTATGAGTTTGCTGCATAACCTTGAACAAGCCAGGGTCCCTCTTCTCCAGATCTTTTTCACGCTACATTGGTTGTTAATATGAATGAAGTTATTACACCATAAATAAGTTGAATTATGTGTTAAAGAGTTTCATAATGTTTACCATTCGCTCTCGGTGTTCTGTAACTAAAACAGATCCTCCTACATAAGTAGCACTGCATCCACCAGTAGAGTTAGACGACTGTGATGATGATGCTCATATTGTCTTACCCCTCGACGATTTCTCATGAAATTCCGGTGTTGCCCACCATTCCTCCATGGCTGCGTACTGTGCGTCGGTCATAAATGATGCCCGTGCTCGTCGTTTCTCAGGATTTTTCTCGCGGCGAATGTCACCCAGCGTCCCTCTGTAATGATTAGCCGCCATCATATGCCAAACGCGATAGACCTCATTATGGTGGGCTGGATCCCACTCACATAAACCCTAGACATTAAATAAAATATAAGAAGTCTAGATAGTTATCAACATGATTTGTAAAGCTGAAAATTCAATGTGTAGTTTAAGTGCAAACCTCAAATACGCGCCACCACGCCTGAATATCTGCTGGGCTTGCACTCGTCCAATCATGATGTCCCTTGAAGTGTGTGGTGAAGCATCTAGTCACCATTCGTGTTGCTCTTGATGGAAGGAAGCTTTATGGAATGCATGTTCGAATACAATTAATATTGTTTTCATTGGAAGTAAATGAACTGCATGTAACATAAACTATTCTTGTTTAAAATGATACATTACTTACGTGTTACCGTGAGGTGTGATCCGTAAGCGACCCTGATTCGGGGCTTCGGATACCGCTGACTGACCAATGGAATTCCCTCCATCGGATGAAGGTATAGGTGCGGGAGTCGATCGACTAGCACTACGGCGGACTGGAGGAATGCCAATATCATCAGGACATTCTGTGGGATGTGGAAGAACATCTTCTTCTATTATAGGCCGCGAAGCTGAATGTCGGGAATGTGATTGGCCTGCCCTTTCATGTCTGGCAAGTGGCTCTGCTAACGCCTCTTTGAACTGCTGAAATAGGCCTTTCCCTGGGCGACGTGTATACGTCGCATCTCCTTTAGGTGGCATCTGTAATTTGATTAAAAACCTTACAAAATTTTACAAATATTATTTATGGCCAATAGTATTGATCTTGCAAATGCACCCATCACAGTCAATTTAGACGTAGTCATATTATGATTATAAATTATTCCACGTTCACATTACATTTTATAAGTAATTGCACGTTAACATGAAAGTCAATGGACGTCATCGTCCTCAGATCCTGCCTCTGAATCGCTATTCTCAGTTTCCTCAGATTCAAATTCATCTTCTTCATCACTTGCTTCAATGGCGTCTTCTTCCTCAGATTCATCGTCATGTTCCAAAGTTTCTTCCCTGTTCGTCATGTCATCGTCTACAGCTTCCCCCACTCCTGTTTCAGCTAAATTCTCGATTGGGTCATCCATAATTATGGGTGGATTGTTCAGGCCACCTTCAAAATCTTCCTGAAATGCATCATCGATGTCATTAACATTATAATGAACGATGCGTCTAGGTTTGATTTTCAAAACGGCTAACCACCCTGTTTTTTCACGTGACTTTGTTGGGTAATGGGTGTAGTAAACTTGATCAGCTTGGGAGGCAAGAATGAACGGGTCAAACTTCCCATATCGGCGACCATCACGAACCTCAACTAAACCATATTGTTTATGGACCCGAGTGCCACGGTCTGGAGTAGGGTCAAACCATGCACACCTAAACAATACAACATGTTTCTGTGGCCATCCAGGATATTCAAGTTGAATGATTTCTTCTAACACCCCATAAAAATCACATTCAATCTCACTTGATCCTGAAGTCCTTATGCACACGCCACTGTTAAATGTTGCTTTGTCACGACCCCAGTCGCTAATGTGGAACTTGTACCCATTTATGAAATAAACAGGCCAAGTCTCGACACAACGTGATGGCCCGCACGCAACATCCCACAAAAAGCGGCCCGTGATATTGTTGCGCACATCATTCACCTAGTTACATATCATAAATTTTATGAATATTTCTTTCCCTTGAGAAGCAAAATATGACAGTAGCTGAAAGTGTAGGTAACTTACATAGTTTCTAAGCCATGTAGCAAAGTTATTCTCAATGTAGACATCCAGGTCTGACATTGCTATATTTGGTGCATGCATACGCACTTCCTCAACAAACAAACTAGAAGATATACATAAAGGTCGTTTAGTGTGTACCTAGATTATGCTAGTGTATAAAGGAAGAAAAGTACTATTATTAGAGTAGAATATATAAAGCAAATAGGTGTTATGTCACTTACTCGAGGTACGGCTTCACCTCCTTACAATTCAGTAAGACATATGCAGTAGCAACCCTCAATTCATTGTCATCAAGATATCGATATCTCGAGACACCATATGGACGACCCGGGTATCTAAAGATAGACCACACCGATTCATCATATTGTCTTTGTTCGCCATCATCATTACGAGGTACTCTAGTAGCCATATGTGGAATATGAGATTCAAAGTAGTGAGAGCAAAATGTTGAGGTCTCCTCAATTAGATACGCTTCACAAATTGAACCCTCTACATGAGCCTTATTTGATACCTTCATTTTTAGGTCATGCATACAACGTTCAAACTTATACATCCACCTATACTGAACGGGTCCTCCAACCCTGGCTTCATAAGGAAGGTGAGCCGGCAAATGTTCCATGGAATCGAAAAAAGCAGGTGGAAAAATTCTTTCCAACTTGCAAAGTATTACAGGAATATTTGCTTCTAACTCCACCATGTGATTCACATCTAACTCTTGAGAACATAAATCATGAAAGAATTGACTTAACTCAGTCAACGGTTTCCAAATATTTTCAGGTAACGCTTGAAGGGCTATTGGGAGGAGCCTCTGCATCATTACATGACAATCATGACTTTTCATACCAGACATATGACTTACATTACTGTCCACACACCTCCCAAGGTTCGATACATACCCGTCTGGGAGTCTAAGTGTTTTAACCCAATTGAGCATATCAGTTCTCTGATGTGAATTTAGTGTAAAAGTTGCTTTGGGTTTAAATGTTCGCCGTCGGCTTGAGGAATTAAATTTAGCTCTGCTCGACTGCACAACATCTCAATATCCTTACGAGCCTTCATGTTGTCCTTAGTTTTATTCCTCACATCCATCATTGTATTCCATATATTATCAAACACATTCTTCTCTATATGCATCACATCCAAATTATGGCGGATTAAATTATTCTTCCAGTAAGGCAACTCCCAGAAATACTTTTTTTTGACCAATTATGCATTCCACCATAACCTGGTATGGTTACAACCTCTCCATTCTGAACAACAGATGGAACATTTGAGATACGTTCAAATATTGTTTCAGGTGGAAGACGGTCAGGAGGCAATGATTTCTCAATTTTTCCTTTCTTAAAGCCAACTCTGTTTCTTCTATATGGGTGATCGAACTCGAGAAATTGTCGATGACAATCAAAGAAGGAAGTTTTCCTCCCGTGCTCAAGCTGGAAGGCTTTACTTTGCTCCATGCAAATAGGACAAGATAACCTCCCATGAGTCATCCAACCTGACAACATCCCATAAGCCGGGAAGTCATTTATGGTCCACAAAACTGAAGCACGGAGCTGAAAATTCTATTTAAGTGAAACATCCCATGTTTGGACACCATCTTCCCACAACTGGTTCAATTCATGAATAAGAGGTTGTAAATAGACATCAATGTTCTGACGTGGACTTCGAGGGCCCGGTATCAATGAAGTCAAAAACATATATGGTTTCTTCATACACATCCACGGTGGCAAATTATACGGCGTTACGATGACCGGCCAACATGAATATTGTTTACCAGAGTTTCCAAACGGAACGAAACCATCAGAACATACACCAAGGCGAACATTTCGGGGCTCTGCGGCAAACCACAGGTATGTGGAATCAAAATGTTTCCATGCTTCCCCATCTGAAGGATGTTTTAAAACATTTGGCTCGGATCGATGCTCACTGTGCCACCTCATGTGCTCTGCAGTTGAAAGTGAAGCATATAGTCGCTGAAGACGAGGAGTTAGTGGTAAATGGTGCATGGTCTTTCTTGCTCTATCTTTACCCCGTCCACATTTTCTCGGCTTAAACCGAGATTCACCACAAAACTTGCAGTGTGTAGCATCTTTATCATTATTCCAAAACAACATGCAGTCGTTAACACAAGCATCAATTTTTAGATGCGCAAGACCAAGTTGTGAAACTAATTTCTTCGTCTCATACCAATTCGACGGCATCTTGCTGTCACTTGGCTGTGTCTCTTTCATCAAGGCCGCAATACCATCATAACACCCTCTTGGTATATGATATTCTGCTTTAAGGTTTAACAAATGAACTGCAGCAGATAGCTCAGAATGCGTCTCACATCCATCCCAAAGAGGTGTAGTCGCCGAGTACAATAAATCAGAAAACCGTCTAAAACCTTCATTAGGTTGTTCATCGACTTCAGTAAAATTCTGATGGGAACTTGGTCCAACTGCATCAAATATCATTCGAACATATGGGTTTACATGTGAACTACACTCAGCATGCTCATACCAACCACAATTATCAAACGGCTGATCAGACGGGTCCTTAAACGGCTCCCCATGAGCTGTCCAGTTAGTGTAATAAGGCATGAATCCCCATTTATATAGATACACTCTAACATCATCACAATCCTTAAACCTCAAATTTTTACATCTCCGACATGGGCAACGAATTTTGTTCCCATCCATATGACCTGGATTACTACAAGCAAATGTTATGAACTGCTCAACCCCTGTCTCCCACTCCTCTTTGTACCCAACTCGCCCAGGTAAATAACGACTACTATACATCCAACTACGTTCTTGTTCCATGGAGTCCTACCAATGGAAATTATATATTAATAGACAACATATTATAATTAATGCCATGCATTAATATTTCACTCAATTAAAATTAATATTTTTACTACTACTCATCTATAGTTCGAAGAACTATCATCTAGGTACCTCTAACACAACTATAGTGGTTTACTTCTTTATGGCTCGGCCATACTTCTTATACTTGATTTACTCTACTATTCATGAGGCTAAGGCCTGGGAGGGTATGTCCACTTGTTATAGTCAATTACTTGCATTTCAAGGACAGGCTGATGAGGTTACATGCAACAACAGCAAGGCATAGACACTATTATACTTAAGTGTTTAGGGTGTGTGAGTTCAACAAGTGTGGCATTCTAATTCATGTCAACCGAGAAGCCCACATCTTTCAAATTTTACAAACATAGTTTTTCATGTGTCATGCTTATTATGCACATCAAATCCGAAAGCAAATTCAACACCAAATATTAATAACTCCAAAATATACATAGCATAAGAAGGCATTCCATCCATAGTATAGATAATTATTATTATAATTATTGCTACTCTTGTTGGGTTTATTATTATTATTATTATTATTATTATTATTATTATTATTATTATTATTATTATTATTATTCGTATCATATTATTATTGTCTTTGTTCTCTTCCAACCATACATCATTATTTAAATAATTATTATTATAGTATTCTAAGTTTCATAATAATTATTTTAATTAGCCATTATTATGATTATTGCTACTATTATTATTACTACTACCACTCTTAGTATAATAGTAATTATTTTATTTTAATAATAATAATAATAATAATAATAATAATAATAATAATAATAATAATAATAATTATTTATAATAATAATAATATTATTATTATTATTATTATAAATATTATTATTATTATTATTATTCGTAGTCATATTATTATTGTCTTTGTTGTCATCGAACAATACATCATTATTTAAATAATTATTATTATAATTATTATTATAGTAATCTAAGTTTCATAATACTTATTTTAATTAATATTATTATGATTATTGTTACTATTATTATTACTACTACCACTCTTAGTATAATAGTAATTATTTTAAGTATATAATAATAATAATAATTATTATTATTAATATTATTATTATTTGCATACTTCTCTTCGAATAATAATAATTATTGAAATTATTATTAGTATATTTATTAGTATTATTATTATTACTTTTATTATTAAAGTTCTACTATAATAATAATTATTTTAATTAGTATTATTATTATTACTTTTATTATTATTATTATACTACTACTCTTATGTAATACTAATTATTTTAATTATTTTTATTATTATTATTATTACTATAATTATTATTATCATTATATAACTTCTCTTAGTATAATAATTACTAAAATTTACTTATTAGTATTATTATTATTACTGAAATTATTATTAACTACTACTCTGAGTATACTTCAACTTACTTCAAAATTATTATTACTATTATTATTATTATTATTATTATTATTATTATTATTATTATTTTTTTTATTATTATTATTATTATTATTATTTATTTAATATCATTATTATGATTATTTTAGCTCGTACCTTTGTACAATAATTACTATTTTAATTATTATTTTTACATAGTATTATTAATATTACCATTACTATTATTATTATTATTATTATTATTATTATTATTATTGTATTACTACTCTAAGTATAATTATTATTATTTTTATTACTGTTATTACTATTATTATTATTATTTTTGTTATTAATATTCTTATTATTCACACATATTTTATTAAAGGTAAATTTTAATCAATCAAAAAACGTTCAAAGTATAACTACTTTGAACGTTTCTACTAATTCCAAAACTTAAAACCTTATAAACATATTCCCAGTTAAATATTATTAATTAAACTAAAACTGTAAAATTAACCCTAAAAACCCGAAAATAATAAAAAAATTAACAAAATGGGTAAAAATTAAAAATTCTAATGGGTCTTCTAGCAAATCTTCACATCCAACCATGAACCACTTCAAATCACATAAGAAATATTTAAAGCATTTTTTGGATAAATAATTTAAAAAATTATAAAAATACGTAATAAACGAAAATACCTCAAAATCCTTCCTTCAAATGCGTTCTTTCTTCCTTCCAATCTGCTAGAACAAGTAAAAAATTACACCCATTAGAGTTATTAAACAAAAAATCATGAAAATCGAAACAAAAAAAATTTAAACCGAAACGAACAAAACCAAAATTTTTCACACTTACCTACAGATCTACGAGTTAGACCACCAGATCCAAGAAAATCAGCCTCTGAGTGACGTTAATCCAGCCCTGGGAGACTTGAGGAAGGTGTTGTGTGTGCGTGTGGAGAGAGAGAGCGAAGGAAGAGAGCATAGAGAGCGAAGACGGAAGTAGACGAAGAAGACAAAGACACGAGCTGGGGGGAGATTTAATTGCGAAGCCGTTGGAAAATAATAATTTAAACGGTGCGTTTTAAACTTAAGTTTTCCAACGGCTTAGTCCGTTGGAAATAATTTCCATACCTTTACAAATTTTCACTTAAAACAGTGCGTTTTCAAATTTCATTTTCCAACGGCTTAGGCCATTGGAAATAATTCAAATTCTCACAATTTTCAAACTTACTGAAAACGATGCTTCTTGATACTTCATTTTCCAACGGCTTAGGCCGTTGGAAAAAAACTTTAAAATCAAAATTTCCCAAAATTTTCAAACTTACTGAAAGCCATGAATTTTCAAACATACAAAAAGCGATGCTTTCTATTGCTTTATTTTCCAACGGCCTAAGCCATTGGAAATAATTCATTTTCAAAATTTGCAAACTTACCTAAACCGCTGCTTTATGTAACTTCATTTTCCAACGGCTTAGGCCGTTGGAAACAACTTTTAAATCAAAATTTCAAACTTACTGAAAGCTATGCTTTTGTTACTTCATTTTCCAACGGCTTAGGCCGTTGGAAATAATTCAAGTTTTCAAAATTTTCAAACTTAGTCAAAATGCTGATTTCTGTAACTTAATTTTCCAACGGCTTAGACCGTTGGAAACAACTTTAAAATCATTATACTTAATTCCAACGGCTACATCTTATTTTCAATTTCTTAATTTTTCTAACGGTCAAGCTGTTGGAAATTTTTTTCCTCTTTCTCCAATAGCTTAAGCCGTTGGATATTCTCCAACGTTTAGCCCGTTGGAAAAGTTGGTTTTTTTAGTAGTGTTCTCCAAATTAAAATGGCATGTAAATTAAAGAAAGAAGTTCAAAAGACAGTGTAACAGAAAAAGTAGCTTCCCCTTATTTTTATTTTTGCCATTCCACTTTTGCACATAGATTTATACAACATGTTAAAGAAATCATTAAAATACTAGTTGTAGGACATATGCTAAAGTATTCTATCAAAAATTGGAATGATACAAATGATTTAGTTCAACTTAGTATAGCAAACGCCGCAAATAAATATGAGATGAGGGTATAATAACTTATACTTTTCAACCAAAAGTAGCGTAGTATACATCCGCTCCTAAATTATTTACGCAATTATGTTTTTCAGGAGTTCTTTATATTAGAATATATTATTTTGATTTCAAATCTGTATAAAAAAACTTTTTAAGGTTGTCTATATAATTTTTTGTTCTATCGTACATATAATTTCTGTCAAATAAAAATAAATTTTAAAAATATAATTTTTCTTATAAATTTTTGCCATGTCTTGGGACTCAAAATAAAAGTGTAACACTTGAACAATTCAATGTCTTTCATTTTTTTATCTAGAATCAAGCTAACATTCTTTCTAGTTAAATTACTTGAATTCAAGGAGCAGTTAATATAGTCTATAGACTGGATCTCTAGATTATTATAATATTATCATATTACTCTCAAGCTTTAGCAGCCCTTTGAAATATGATAACTATGCAATCATTAATAGCGGACTTGGTTCAATCTCTCATGGATTGTTGTGCTCTAATTATAGTTCCACACTAGCTTGTTGCTCTAGCTCATATTGTTGCTTTTTCTCTTCTTCCATAGTAGTTATCATATTTTGATTTTGTGTAACAAGAAAAAAATATTACTTGAAAAGTACCAGACACCTCAACAAAATGACTTAGGCATTTAGGGGCACCCACCAGAGGTCGGGAGTTCAAACCCCGCCTTCGCCACGTTTGTACAGATATTTCTAAATAACAAAAAAATGATCACTTGAATAAAAATGATTTGGAAAAATGGCATCTATTGTCCTTGAACTAAGTCCCATATTGCGGATTCATCCTTAAATTACAAAATGTTACATTATTCATCTTTTAACTATAAAATTATTGTAATATTGTCATTCCGTTGAGTTGATCCATTAAAAATTAACGGAATGAGGGGGAAAAGTTCACAGACAATACTAAAGCTTAGTAAAATTTTTTATTTGAGTCCTAAAGTTTTGATATTTCTAATTTATTTCTAAATCACTTACATATTATTTTCTGGGTCACTGACCTTTCAAAATGGATAGGGATTACCGCAAGAATTGAATCACATGCAACATTTTACCTCATTTATAAACCAGTTCATGTTTCGTTCCAAACAGTAGCCAATCCCAGCCACAAAGTCAATCAATTGCTGGTTTTAGGAACTGATTTAGCCTCCCAAAACATTCTAAGAGCAGAGACTTGCAGCCAGAGCGATAAGAGAATGAAGCCATGGCCATTCGTACCCCAAAACCTTCTACGCTTCAACGCTGAATGGGTTTAGAATCCGGTTGCATGCTTCAATGGGTATTTATAATTTTGCATAATTGTTTAGTTCGTTCACTTACTGTAGGTTTTGGATGATTGAATATTGTCTGGTGTTGCCATTTTTTCTTGTACCTGTTATTTTGCTCTTTGTTTTTAGCTTGAAGATTACGTGTCCTTCATTTATTCGGTTGACTAGCTCCTTTCTGTTGGAGTTGACCACATTGTACTCTTGATTTTCAATTAATTATATTTTTTTCGCTGTTCAGAAAAATAAAAAAAACTTTCTTTGTATCTTGTTTAAGGTTTGCTTATATGTGAGACTCGAAGGAAAGAAAGCTGTATTGGGGATGGGGATTTTGGCCTACTGGATCACAATTTGCAGCAGGACCCAAACTTGTTAAGGAAGGGGCAAGGACGAGCTAGGTACCACGCCGGAGCCAAGTTGCCGACAGTGGTCCGGAGGCCAATTTGAGACGAGATGATGAAACCTGCTTTAGATTAAAAGCAGGGCCTCAGGGTAATCATTTCTCGTTTGCGAAGAGGTGACTGCAATCCTAATTCTTGTTCTTTTCTTTGTTTTCTTCAATTTTTTCGGATGCCTATTGGTAGCTATGTTAAGGACAGATCAAGGATCTCTTCACTCTGTTCATCTGATTTGCTTGTTGATCCGGTTGTTCATCAATGGGGATAATTGGGCTAGAAAATAATTTCAGGACTGAAGTAGAAATAGTAAAATTTTAGGACTTAAATAAAAAATTTTACTAAATTTAAGATTGATTGTGCAATTTTTTTCCCACCAAATATTAAGTTTGTTATTTCCTAATGCTCCGACTTAACGTAGGACAAATGGTGTAATATTTTATTTAGGACAAATCCACAATATAGGTCTTAATTCAGTAACGATGAGTGTCATTTACCCAAATGATTTAGAAATTATTTAACTTTTTATGAATTTTTTTCGCAGCTAAACAAAGAAAACAAAAATTAATAGAAAATGCCCAACTTTTTAAAATAAAAAATTTAGAAAATACTGATAGGCAAAAGGCCTAAACAACCCAAACCCGAAAGTCTCAAGATTAGCAAATAGGGCCACCCCTAAGGGCCCAAAATAGACACAAGGGAACTTCTTTATGAAAGAAAATTATTTCTCTTAAATAGGAGATAAGCTACGGGATTCCTATCCCAAAGGCAAATTGCCTAGAGCTCATCTTAACTATATAAACTTCTCCAAATATCCATACCAAGGTACAACTTTCTGGCTCTTCTCTCTCTCCCTGCTACTTTCTACGCACTAAAAATCTAACTTGATCATTAGACGGTTTTTCTCGGGAACACCTCATGAGGCCCTAACGATTATCTTCACATGCAAGTTCCTGGTCCTTAATTCACCATGTGGCTTTTCCAATTGCCCATGATCCCTTTAGCTATCAATTTGGCTCAATTTGGCGCCGTCTGTAAGAAACATGGTAAATACTCAGAGATCGGGTCTGGAAAACCCAGACCTATCAGGAAAACGAGTAGGAAAGCCATCGTCATGGTGGGTTTGAAGGAGGAGAAGTGCCATAGGGGGTCAACTTGGCTCTGGAACCCCGTAGGGTAAAGGCCCATACCTTTGAACGATGATCAGTTTCAGGCCTTACAACATGCCTTGTTTGAACAACTGAAGATGACCTCACAGTAGGAGATCCGAAAGGGCCCTACGAAAGATCCCAAAAGAAGCTGCCAAGATCCACTTGGCACCAACAAGGCCTCACCCAGCCCTACCACAAAACCATCCCTCAAGGAAGCGGGCACCTAAGCGGTCATTATCCTAGACCACTCTGTCAATCCCAATGCCAATGACATTAGTGCTATGGCCCTGGGCTCAGCGTTCACATGGAGGACTTATGGCTCTAACCTTTCACAGAAGAGATAATCAACGCCTTTACTCCCGAAAGGTTCTATATGCCAAAGATTGACTTGTACAATCGCCTTACCAACTTAGTGAACCACCTATAGGGGTATATGACCTCCATGAGGCTTGAGAGGGCCTCTAATGTCATCATGGGTAAGGCCTTTAGCTCTACGTTAGCAGGAGTCACCACTTCATGGTTTGGGACTGACTGGGGTGGTGTTTCTCCTCATTTAGGGATTTTTCCTAGGTGTTATTGAGACACTTGTTGGGAAGTTGGCCAACTCCAAAGACGGTGGCCCATTTACTGAAGATTCGATAAGGTCGTGAGGAGTCCCTAAAGGACTACATCCGAAGATTTAATGCTGAAACAGTACAAGTGCTGTCGTTATCTCTAAAGTTGCACTTGGTGGCCATTACCTAGGGATTAGCGCAAGATTTAAGGCTAACTTGGGATCTTCATGAGAAGCTTGTGCGGGACATAGAAAAATTCTTTGAACAAGCTACAAGATACATGTATGGAGAGGAACTCAACCACTCAGCAGCCCCCTAAAGACCAACCTAAAACTAAGAAAGGCAGATCCAGAAAGAAAGGTAAGGGTGACCCACAACTGGAGTTTATCCTCCCACCCTTGAGAGAAATGAAATTGAACATTCTCTATGCCCTTAAAAAGAAGAACCAGGCCCCTCGGTGGCCACCGGTGATGCCTTCATAGGGCAAAAAGGACCTTAAAATATACTGTAGATACCACAAAGACAATGGGCATGATACTGAGGAATGCTGGCAAGTGAAAAGGTTGTTCGAGCACATAATCTAGGAAGGCAAGCTAAAAGAATACTTGTTTAGGCAAGAATGATGAGGGTGACAATGATAGAGGATGAAGGCCCAAGCGGCCTCAGTTTACCATGGACTATATAAGTCCCGGACCCTCAATAAGGGTGGTCCACATGATCATCATGGGGAAGGCTTTAACGGCTCAAAAGAGACAGAAGCGGGAAATTGCATAGCTAGAATTGGTTGACCTTGGCCGAGACATAACGAGTGTTGATGGATCCCAGATAGTGGTCCCACACCTAGGAACACGAATCTCTGTATCATTTTTCTCTGTCCCCATCCTATCCCTCATCTTAATTTGATGCCATGTGTCCACTTGATTAGAAATAACTATTTAGCATGAATTGAGATGGATGAAACAAAGAAACTTTCTCTTTCGTTAAATCTCCACCAGCCACGACCAATCTCATCTAGCCTCCACAATGCGATGTGCAACCAAGCAACTCCTTTTCTTCCCATCTTTGCTGCTTTCATTCCTTTTTTTTGTCACAATGGAACCAACACTCACCAGGGATGATGATAACGGCAGCTCGTCCCCATCTTCTTTTGCTTCTGCCTCTAACTTCCCTCTTCTCACCCTTTTTCCTTTACTACCGACTCGAGACTACACCCTATAACATCCCATAAAACCTTTCTACTATTCTATTTCCTAACATTTCAGCATAAATAATTTTAAAATGATCAATTGGAATAAACTGACTCATTTCAAGGGTTTATATTAAAGTTATTTGTGCTGAATCAAGAATACTAGTAATCTTAGAGGTATTTTATGGGGTTGATCTGTTGAATTGACAAAATCAAAATTTCTAGAAAACAAAAAATAGGAGACAGAGAGAGGAATAGAAGGACTAGTACAGGACTGTTTTTGGTGGTCTGGCTGTGTAGGTCAAGTTATTTTATGATAACTTCTTTGTTTTCATTCATTTCCATTTATATTTTACTGTTATCGATTATCAAATAGGACACATGGCAAAAAATAGAATAGGGGACAAGAAGGGCACAGAGAAAAGGGGATAGAAGAGCTACGTTCCGCACTTAGACCCACTCATCTTTAGAGCACGCATCAACAACTTTGACGTAGAAAAGGTATATCTGTATACAGGGCCAATGTCAATGTCATTTTTATTGGCTCATTAAAAATGATGAGGGTTAAAAGATCCTCCCTGTCGCCTATGACTGGGCTCACTTTTGAGATAGAAAAAGATGAAGTCCTCACAATTGTGACCATCAAGGTCCCACTAATGTTAGTGGGTAAATATCACAATAGGGAGCTTACCTGTGACTTCCATGATGCAGAATTCCTTGTCCTAAACATCACGTCACCCAATAATGTCGTTCTTGGCTGACCAACCTAGGTACAATTCCATGTTTGGGCTAATGTCAGAAAGCTAACGATGCTTTTTCTAAACCCCAAGTTATGTGGCAACTTTACAAAGCCCTGGGGAAAATGCACTCGCACTTGTCGAGTCTAAAAAGTGCAGAAAGGCCATCCAAGAAAATGAGGATAGTACAATTTTGCCTAATAATACGGAACTAGTAGAGGTGGCCCCTAGAAAGGCGATCAAGATTGGCAAAAACTTCTCATCTGAGTTTAAATAAAAGTTTATTCAATTTCTTAAAGCAAATATTCTTGGTCTCTCGGCGAGATACCCGTTCATTCAATTTCTTAAAGTAAATATTCTTGGTCTCTCGGCGAGATACCCGTGATAGACCCAAAAGTTATCACCCATTAATTGTAAGTGGATCCCTCCCCCCGACCAATGCTGCATAAAAGGCATAACATGGTGCCCGAGAGATAGGAACTCCTTAAAAGGGAAGTGGAAAGGCTACTAAAATCAGGAATTATTTAAGAGGTGCAATACCTCAAATGGCTTGCCAACGTGGTATTGGTTAAAAAAAAAAGAATGGAGATTGGCACATGTGCGTCGACTACACCAACCTTAATGACTCTTGCCCAAAAGATCTGTACCCCTTGTCATCCATAGATCAATTGGTTGATGCCACATTCGAATTCAAGGTATTTTCTTTCATGGATGCTTTTAGTGGCTACCAAATCTGGATGCACCTAGAAGATGAAGAGAAAAATGGATTTTATGACAGACGACATCGTCTATTGCTACTAGTGAATGCTGTTCAACCTGAAAAATGTCGGAGCCACCTTACCAAAGGTTGATGAATCATGTCTTCATAGATCAAATAGGAGAAATATGGAAGTCTATGTGGACAACATGATTATCAAAAGCAAGTCCAAAAACTAGCATCTTGATGACCTAAGGGAAACCTTTCAAAGAATGCACCAATATAACATGAAACTGAATTCAAATAAGTGCACATTTGGTGTAGGTGCCAGCAAACTCCTTGGTTACATGGTCTCCGAAAGGGGAATCGATGCCAACCCATATAAGATCAAGGCTATCTTTACGATAGCTGACCTTTAGAATAAAAGGGATATTCAAAAACTAGCTAGGAGGTTAGCTACTCGTGAGAGGTTCGTCTCATGATTTGGTGACAGGTGTAGGCCATTCTTTCACATATTAAAGCAAAAATATGGCCTTTGAATGGACGGATGAACATCGTAAAGCATTCCAGCAGATAAAAGACTATCTATGACACCTCCCTACATTAAAACAACCAAAGCCTTATGAGCCCTATGTGCTCTACTTAGTTGTCATTGAAGGCTCCGTCAGTGCTGGCCTCATCAGAAAAAAAGAAGTGGAACAATGGCCGTATAATATGTTAGTCAGATAATCCATGGGGGCGAACCCAAATATCCTTTACTTCATAAAGCAGTCCTGGAATTTATTATGGCATCTCAAAAATTACAACCATACTTTCAGTCTCGCCACATAACCGTCAGAACAAAATTACCCTTATAGGATATCATACAAAAACCATATAAATTTGGTAGACTTGCTAAGTGGTGCATTGAATTGGGGGAATATGACATCCGCTACGGGCCCTAAAAAGCTTTTAATGCACAAGCCTTAGTAGATTTTGTGACTGAGATGACGCCAAGCGTAAAAACGCAAGAGGGGTAAACCAAAACACCCATTTAGGAAATGTATGTGGATGAGGCCTTAGGTCCTAAATGCCGAGGTGCATGCATCGCACTTAAGGGCCCACTTAACTTTGAGGCCACTTTCAGAATTATATTTTGCTTTCCCATAACTAATAACATTTTGGAATACGAAACCCTCTTTGCTGACCTGTAGATGGCTGGTCAAATGGGGATGTGGAGTATATAGATATATAATGACTCCTAATTAATAATAAATCAACTCACAAAAACAACGGGCACAAATGAGCTTGCTCTTTACAAATACTTTTGCATGGTGAGAAAGCTAATAAAGATGTTTGACCTTGTGCCGGTTCAGAAGATCCATAGGACCTAGAAAGTTTAAGCTAATGCCCTCTTGAAGGGATGGAAAGATGCTACAACAAAAGTACTCACAGACCTGTTTGTCCACTTGATATACACTACAACACCCAAAGATGATTAAAGGGAGTTGATTAAGACTTAACTCAAGAAGGGTACATTGAGTGGAATCCTTGAAAGAAAAAAAAAAAGAACCAGGATCTGCGTATGACAGTTCCTATCAAATGGGAGCTATATAGAAGAGGGTTTGCTTCCCTTTTGTAGCGATGCCTAAGTTTGCTTTAGGGATATTGCGTTCTACAATGGATTCACTAGAGAGACTGTAGAGCACATATCGGTTCTAGTGCCTTAGCCCACAAAGCTTTGTGACAAGGTTACTTTTGGCCCACTATCAGAAAGAATGCTAGAGAGTTCATTCGTAAATGCCATAATTGCCAGCTCAATTTGAGTATATAGAGGCTGACTTTTTCTGGTGCCTCCTTAGCAACGAACTCTTGGTCATTTGCCATGTGAAAGATAGATCTAATAGGTGCATTGCCCATGGCCCCAAGGAAAGTTAAGTATGCATTGCGGTAGTGGATTATTTTACCAAATGGGTAGAAGCGAAGCCTTTATCTTCCATCACTGCTCCCCAATCATTAAATTCTTATCGAGAAACATCATTTGCCATTTTGGGTGTCCATGAGCCATTGTTGCTGACAATGGAAAGCGGTTTGACAACCAATAAGTTCAACAATTCATTGAAGAGAAGAGCATCCACCTCTACTTCGCCCCCATTTCCCATCCCGAATCTAACGAGCAAGTAGAGGTCACTAATTTGATTATAAAAGAAGGCCTAAAAAAGAGACTAAGTGAGGTCAAAGGCAATTGGGTGAAAGAGTTATCAAGCGTCCTATAGGACTACTGCATGACTCCCATCAAGCCTACAGGAAAATCACCCTTGGAACCTATGGAGCCAATGACCTTATACCTGTGGAAATTTTTTACCCTACCTTGCAAACCGAAGCTTATGATCTAATTCAGAGCATTAAAGCTCTTGAAGGAAATCTGGACTTGCTAGAAGAACTTAGGGAAGATGCGAGGGTTCACATGAGAGCCTTCAAACAACGAACTGCCCTCACTCACAATCAAAGTACAAAAGAGAAGAATATTCAGGTTGGAGGCCTGACCCTTGTTAAGGTTAAATTGACTGGCAGAAACCCAAGGCATAGAATGCTAAAACCAAATTAGGATGACCTTACTTGGTCACAAAGAAGCTTAGAGAATGAGTCTACAAATTGACAAGTTTAGAAGGAAAAAGGCTATCCAGAAGCTATCACACAGATGACTTATCTCCTTACTTTGCATAGATTATCACAAGAATAATTTGTTGTTACAGAAACAATCTCTTACTTTACATTATGTACCTTGATTACATTTGAATAAAGAGGCACTCCTCTCACACTTTCTGTTATAATCACACAAGATAGTAAGAACCAAGCTTTCCAATTTCTTGAGAGCCTAAGATCACTCGACAAAGCCCGCATTGGCTTCCTACTATGAAAGCTCCATACCTGAATCAAATATCATACTCGACCACTAAATGTCGAAGTCATTTGCAAAACTTCTCATTAAAGAAAACTTCTTTACAATGATCTAAAATTAAAAAACTCTTTTACAATGAATAGAAAGAAAAAAATAAAGGTTTTGAGGAGATAGAAGCAAAAAAGAGGATGAGGGCTAACAATGAGGGCTCCTAAAATTCATTTGGAAGAGGGCCTTCATCAAGGTCCATCGCCAACGCATCCTTATTGAAAGTAGGAATCCCAACTCTCCCGTCCTTAGGTCAAGACTCGTAATCCAAACCCAGATTCTCATAGGCTGAGAAAAAATAAAGATCAAGGTTTGGATTCTCCTGCTCAACTTGAAAGTGGCAAGAAAAAAAACACCTTCCTTCAATTCC